>ML675621.1:3596624-3644682 GCA_007922155.1 Mesoclemmys tuberculata
AAATCATATACTGTTAATTTATTTACACATATTTTCAAAGGGTGGGAGGAATAAATTTTAATAAAAATTCACCAAACTAGAAATTGAATTCTGTTTTCCACACAGCTATCAAGCTCATGCCTGCCTACTGCTGCCAACATTTCCCTTTATACTTAGATACTTGGCAAATCTAATTCAACTTTGGAAAGTATATTCTTTTATTCAGAGGGTTGACTGCTGAAATCAAGAGCAAATTTCTGCTCTCGTTTATGAGAGCTGTGTGGAAGGTCAGGTGAGGACTGATCAGGTCCAAGAGGAGTAGAGACAGCAGCATAGTTCAGAAGCTTCATCTAGCTCAGGTGTTCATTGGTCTAGATGAAGACTTACTTCTTACCATGAATCTGCTTGGCAGTTACATGAGAGGACTCTTTCTAAATTAAACTAGCTCTGATTAAGCCAACTATTTACAGAGTTTCTGCAATTGTGACTCGCATTCCAGCCATGTGCACACAGACTAAATTCCTGGTGCCTTCTCCATTTATGCTCCACCCACCAAGTTCCAGGGGCTGTAAATGCAGCATAAATAACCCAATTTTTATGCTTGTGAGGGGGTAGAGATGAATCTTGGTCTAAAGCGTATACTGCTTTACAACCTGCACTGAATTCCACAGCAACAAGACTGCAAACTCAGGTCATCATTATAATGTGACATGAGGTGGGGGAAGCAAGGTCTTTTACGGGACCACCTTCTGCTGGTGGACGAGACAAGCTTTTGAGCTACACTTTGAACTATACTTCTTCAGCTTGAAAGTTTGTCATCTTGTCCACCAAGTTGGTCCCATCACTGTGTGTTTTTAAATCTATCCTTATCCATCCTACAGATGTCCTGTCTCATCCAGGAAACTCAAAACATTATTCCCACTCTACCCCCTTTGTAATACCCAGGAAGTCATAATATCCTTAAGGCTCATTTATTTCAGACACCACCGAACTCTCCCCCCCCCCCAACCAACAAATCAGCCAAAAAGCAATTAAACATCATGAGCTGCACCTTAGCATCAGGCACTCTTTGAGGGACAGTGGAAGCAGGGAGCTATCAATCACATTTGCTCTACAGATATTTAGCATTTGTTTAGGATGAAGCATAGATCATAGTGCCAGATGGTAAAAAGACACAAGTGCCACAAGCGATACACCTTGGGGGTACGTAAGGCTGTCACAAAACAGACAATATTTGGAGGCAGTTTGGCTTGGTGACAAGCAACCAGTTCTTGATCTAAATTAAAAGGAACTAGAATTTGCTAGTGTACTAAAAATCTCCCTTATTGCGTCACTTTCCACTCTAAAGCATTTTCAGTTCTGTTCGTTATAGCGCCCAGGACCACTGCCCCTGAACAGCAGGCCGTATTTCAGAACAGAAAATCTCCCAGCTGAAAAAACTGCTGAAACCCCAGGCCTTGGACCCCAGAACACTGAGAATATTTCAAGAGATTAGAGACTGCTTGATCTGCTAAACATATTGCAGTTCCTCCAACCAACCAATCGAGAAGCATCTGCTTTTTTCTCCAAAGGGAGACAGTTACTCACCCTTCATGGCCAGAGGCAAAACGCAATGATTAAAGCAATTAGGGGCCTAGTGGTTGCAGGAAGCTATACAAAGCATCAAACAACCCTGTGATGTTCATCAATCCTAATCTCAAACAGAAGTCAAGTAATATGAACTTGCAGTCAGTAATAAACTCCTGGTAACATTTGCAAAGATGCTGAAGTCCTGTTTTCCAAAGTCGCTTTTGAAAATGGGACTTCAGGCTCTTGCATCACTTGAGGGGCTTTTGAACATGTTGCCTTGCTAATGCAGTGGAGAGTGAGTAGGCTAGTGTAGTGAAAGGTAATAAGTGAACCTGTTCAACAAGCAGTTTGTTGGTGAAAGCAAGTAAGGCCTTGGCTACACTAGCACTTATGCCAGCCAAATGTGTGTCACTTTGGGGAGTGGGGTGTTTTTTCATACCCTTAGTGGTAAAATTTTTCCAGCATAAGAGCTAATGTAGCCAAGGCCTAACTTCCAAACTACACAGAGCTCCTCATCAGGTGTGGACAAGGTGCTCTATCATTGCTAAATACAAGATTGAACAGGTAGTATATATGCTAAGTAATGATGCTAAACTAAGGGACCCACATTCAGGGTGAAGTGGCCCATTCATACCCTGATTGTCATAGAAGAAAAAGGGAGGTTAGAGGATTAGATTGTTGTGATAAAGACACTGGATTTATGGTTCAAGACCATGAGTTTTAGTGTTAGCAAAGTTATGGAGTTTAGATGCCCCAGACACACCAAGAGGAGTGTCTTTTTTTTCCACGAGGAGAAAAGCTGTGATATACACCTTAACATTCCTTCACCAAACACTCCACTAGAGAAGTAGTTCACATCATGGAATGGGCCATGCAAATACCCTCAGAGATCCTGCTTCGATACAGAAATAAAACCTGCTCTGACCACACACCCTAGTTGTCCCCTACCGCTCCACACTGGAACTCATATGGGATATCAAACAACTATAACCCAAACTCAATGGCAACCCCATCCAGAAAAAAAATTTCAAACCCCTCTTCAGGCCTTCAAACACCCTCCCGCCCTTCCTCTCCCCAACCACTTCAAACTCATCATCAGAAGCAAGCTCCCCACAGACCAGGACACCAAGTGTCTCAGACCCTGCAGAACCAACGTAAAGTTCTCAGACATATCTCCATTGCTACAATGATCAACACCCTCCACAACACACCTTTTAAGATCCACTGATCATATACATGTCTAATCACAACATCTGGAGGAACTCTTCCAGTGCATTAAAGCCCCGCCCCCAACAACAACTATGTGGATGAAATCAGACAGACAATCACTCCGCTTTCAAATGAACTCTCAGAAAAATGAGAAAAGCTAAAAACGCTCCATCACCTGTGAGCAAACTTTTCACAACGCAATCACTCTACATCTGGCCTATCAGTCCTCATCCTCAAAAGGAAACCTGCACAACACTGGCAAAAAAAACCAAGTCTGGGAGCTCAAATTTGTAACTTTGCTAGACACTAAAAATCGTGAACTGAATAAAGAGACTGGATTTATGGCTTATTACAGCGATCTGTAAACCACTAACCATCCTTTTTGTCCTAGGATTAAGGGGTGAACCTTGAATGGTCCCCTAGAATATGCGCTAACTACTTATGCTAAACATCTCTTCTATCTTGTGTTTAGCAGGGACACTGAGTACCTTTCCCACACCTGAAGAGGCGCTGTGTTGCTCCAATGCTTTTCTCTCTCCAGCAGAAGTTGGTCCAGTAAAAGAGATTACCTCACCTATCTTATCTTGCTAGCATCCTGGGACTGCCACAGTTGTAACAGCACTGCATGCAAGTCATTTGACACAGGTGATCACTTTCATCCTGACTAAAAATAATCTACCTTCTCCCCCTCTGCCTTATACTGAACACATTTATTTCGTTACGGCCTACATTTTCATCCAATTGCTGTCTGATCCACTGCAAAAAAGTCTTAAATACAATAAAGTGGGCTCCTAAATTATAGGATCTTCTTCAGTAAGAAGAAACAAATTAATCCATCATTATACAGTGTGGCAGTGCTAAAGTTTTGTGGACAGATTCTTCAGCAAGGGTCAGTTAATGTAGCTCCAGAGCAACACTGATTTACATCAGCTAAAAAGCTGGCCCCATAATAAAGATTACTATGAAGCTGTCCAACCAATCATCTATAAAGAAAGTTACTAAAACAATGACAGAATGATAAAAGATAACCGTATTGAGGGATGGAGATTCCACCTCACTGCCATCTGTGTTCTCTAAAACTTGCAAACACTTCATGGTCATTAAATACAGTTTTAAAAATTAACTTTAAATCTTGTCATTTTCAAGAGACTGCAAACCTGCAGCAGCTTTAATTCCTCCTTCACATACAAATATATTTTTCCAATGGCTTGCCCCAACACCAGTAGTCATATTTAGCAGGGTGCTAGAGCAAATTGTCGACAGGCATGAAATCAAAACACTGTAGAGTTACTTCAAATATTAAAGTGTGTAGCCAAAGACTGACTTTGTGTAATTCGTGTCTTTTCTAAGCACAAATGGATTAGCAGCAGATTTGAGGTAATTAATTATAATCATAAGCCTCCAGGGGCAATAAGGCCTAATAGACTCTAACAGAAATGTTTCACTTTGGACTAGGTTTGGTTCTCTGTTATAACGTAGTATAACTTTTGTTAAAATGTTTAGGGCCAGATATATTCCCTCACATTGAACAGTGCTTTTCTCCTCAAGTAGTCCCATTAATTTCAAAGAAAACCCACAGTGGCTGTTAATGAGGTATTTTCAACCTGTAATGGACAAATAATTCCCTTCCTTCTGGGACAAACACCTTAGTCTTCATTTGAAAACCAGGCAATGGGAGTTTTGCTTAAGTAAAAACCATAGAAATTTGGCCCTACAGATACTTATTGCTGTTGTCTTGACTTCCAAACAGAAGACCACCACCTAGGCTAACATCTACCTCTATAGCATAATATAGATTGTAATTTTGAAATAGTTGGAATAAGGGCCTTAATTATACTTTAATTCTTCGGACTACCTTCTATTTGATGTTCCCCTAAGCACAGGAATATTTTACAATTTCAATTCATTACCAAGACATCAAGGTCACTGAACTTCTTATAAACTAAATAAGTGGAGAACTCAATGCAGCCATTAAGTATACCTAAATTTCACAATGCCATTAATAAAAATCTCTGCATATACCAGCACGCTCACAATCTAAGACACCCTGAGGAAAGCCAAGTAAGGAAAGCTTCCTTACTATGCATGATAAAGTAAGTGCCCATCACTGCTTTGAAAACAGCCAGCCATTCTACCTGGATTAACTAGTTTAAAAAATAAAAAACATTTAAATGAAGTGAAACTCGGGGTGTGTTTTACAAATCAAGTAGCTGTGAAAATGAGGAATTAACCTAATTAAAAAGCAATGCTTATTTATTTTATGGGTCTACAGGCATTCTGGAGGTTAAATTTCTGACACACAGAAGAGAAATTAAATAACTTTCCAGCTGGGCTGTGTGACATAAGGGCCATGTAAGATCACAAAGAATGATGAGGATTTCTACCAATTACGTAATTATCCTCTGCAAGGGGTGAGGTGGAACCAGGAGTTATTTGTGCACATCCCCTGGGCTTCAGTGTCTATTCACACAGAAAGGACTATTACAGGCTTTGACGAGAACTGGACTATATTTCTGATTTTAAATCTCAACCTTCACATTGTTTCAATAGTGTGTTTATACAAGTATAACATCATCATCAGAAGGGTGCAGGGCCTCTACCCACTGAAACCCATTTTTGCAATCAAGTAGGAGAGCACAGAGACAGATGGGTTAGCTGCAAAGAGTGAATACAGTAAAATGAGAATCTACATGCCACTTAGTATCCCAGGTTAAAACTCATTTATTAATAATGTGGTTAAAAATATGCCTCTCTGATCACTATCATTTAAATGTGTATTTATTTATTTAGTGTCACTAGGATGGTTTGCACACAGTATAGCGTAGCCTCTCTAGGTAACCCAATTCCCCCTCACAAAGCACATTGACCTTGAATCACAGTTTAGTATGTAGTTTAGTAGACTGAGTGCTGAGTTCAGCAGATTGGCAATTCATATTGTCTCTCTCTCACACGTTTCAGCAAACCCTCAGTTTTCTCTTTTGGGCAGTGATGGAGTTTCATTGGATCCCACTGAGAGGAAAAAATATACATATGCTCTTTACACAACTTGTCACTTATCTTGGATACTCTGATTCAACGTTAGTTCATTAGGGTCAGGAGGCAATATGTACAGTATCTCGCTTCCCCTCCCCCCCTTATGGAATGAGAGGCCCAATTCAGCACAGCTTAACTTTAAGCACATGCTTAAGTCCATCCCTGTTCTGCAAAGCATTGAAGCATGCATGTTTAATGTAAGACTTAGCTATTATTTTAATTTTAAGCTTGTTCCTGATGCTATGCTGAAATGTGGCCTTATATAAGACCAACTTCTTTTTTCTTTAAAGAAGTGTTTGAATCTTCCAGTTTGGCAAAGCAAGTAAGTCTAATGGAGTAAAAACAAAACTGATGCCAACTATTTGAGGATGAAGAAGTTTTATACTGAGATACTAATGATTAAGAGCAAAAAATATATATCCCTCTGTCTCATCAGGGAAATTTAATTTGTCTTTACTGTAAGTTT
This sequence comes from Mesoclemmys tuberculata, assembly GCA_007922155.1. NCBI lineage: Eukaryota > Metazoa > Chordata > Testudines > Chelidae > Mesoclemmys > Mesoclemmys tuberculata. The sequence goes on from ML675621.1 coordinate 3,602,881, forward strand.
CCATTGAGAAAGCAGAGACCGAAACATGGAAGCAGCTACTCAGAACAGGACATAGGAGGCTAATCTGACACCTGAAATAGCAACAAATGCCTTCATCACCAAGTATAATTCATGTGAAAACACTTCAAAATAAAATGTGCTTTTTCCTACCCATTTGGCACAGAATGATAGCAAGTACACTTTCCAGTTACCAGGCATTCAGGGTTCCCGCATCCAGCCCAAGAGACATAATCTGATTAGAGTCGCTCAACTTTCTTTTGAGAAAAAACATTGAAATTCATCCTTTTCTCCAAAATAGATTTCTGCTAAAAACACCAGTTTTTTAAAAAAAACTTTTCCATTTGTTTAATATTTTTAACAAACATTAAAGGATCCAATTTAGCCAGCTGCTCATACTGAGAAATTTTTTCTTCTTTGGTTTTGCCTTGTGTGATGTTTGATTAGTCAAATGGTGGACAGAAAAAAAGCTGAAAAGTTGCATTTTCAAATATTTCCAGGAATTACAAGCTCATACATTAAAAACCCACAGAAAATTGAACAAACATAGGAGCATTATGACACAGGACTTAGTAAGTTACTTTAAAATTAGTTTCACTCTCTTTTCACCCTAGTACTTTACCATTTTCCATGTAAAGTGTGCAGCTAGCATTAGTAAAGCCTGTGTCTTTGTAACAGGCTTGTTGCCTGAAGGACCAAAACTACTGTAGTCAGATGCATCTCAGAGCAGTTTTACTGACTTCTTAGCTAAAGCTAGGCTTTCCTCCAATTACACAACAATAATTTGTTTTAGTTTGATAGGTCCTACTAAATAATGGTGTCATCAGTAAACATCTGGCTTCTTCCAAGCAGATTAGGCCTCCAATGAGGAAAGTCTGTTTAGAGTTCTAATTTGAAACACAGCACATTAATATGCTGATTCTCAATGTTTGCCTTAACCTGTTTGGAGAAATTATGACTACAAATATCTTGTACACAACACCTCTAAACTACCAGCTTGTACAAACATCATAAGAGCCGATGCAGCCTCATACAGATGATTAGAACCACTTCACAGGCAATGATGATTAGCACTTTGGCTCAAAGCCATATTTTACACATAAACAAAGCATCTGTTTCTGAGTTCTTGTCCCAAGCTAATAGACCCACCTCCACTATTACTAATAAGCACATGCAAGAGGGCTAGATTGCCTAGCTGAAACAGCCTTAGCTTTTTCCTCAGCTAGGTATATTGGAGCTATGTTGCCAACGTTGGCTCCAAATCATATTTCCTTGGGCTCTGGGAGCCAATAAGACAAATTGTAAATTGGCTCCACAAAAGAAGGATGTAAATGCTGGGGCCATCCATTATTCAGAATTGTCACCAGGCCAGCTAGGGTTCCTCCAGATGATCCCTTCACATAGGTACAAGGAAGACAGATGAAAAAGGGCAGCGTGCTCCTGCCGGAGTCAGTGTATTGCAGTTCAGATCTCCTCTATTCCTTGCAGGGTTTTGCACAATCAGCAAATCCCTGCCTGGAGCCAAGCAGTCCTGTTCAGCTGTCTTCACTGCATGTTGTACGTATCTGACAATCAGGTGGTTTTACATATTTAATAAAGTGTCAAATTTCATTAGTGCAACTGGGCTGTAAGGTGATCGTGGGCTCCCAACAGCAACTGAAAATGAGAGCTAAGTACAGCAGCACTTGGGTTGCTCTACATCAAGACCTCTTTCCTTCTGTGACCCAAGTTCAAGTGTGACCAATGGCCATTTCCAAGTAGATTAGACTGCAGAGCGCCACACATGGAGAACTCCCTGCTGCAGGGAAGCCCAAGATTGACGTGACCCAGGAGAAATAGTGGAGAGAAATCTCTTCACAACTCTTTGGAAACAAACAGCCAAGTTGTAGTTAGTGACAGGGAGAGACCACCCTTTAGGTCACCTGCACCATATAGCCTGGAATAGAGAGTTTCCTTCCCCTTCACATAATGATGTGCACTGCGGTCTAGGCCAGCCAGCTGACAGCTGGTGACTGGATTTCAGCAGCGTGTGCCAGCGCACGCACAGGGACGTCACTTATATAACTATAAAGGACAATTCACTATAAATAAAGTCTCATTAGAAGATAAGCAAATCACTTATTCAAAAGACCTCCCGTTTCTTCCCCCATTTCACCTCGGAAGTAATAGCACACTTCTTTATCCCTCCCAGCATGCTACAACTGTGCCAAGCCCACCTTCTCTGGGCCACAGCCAAAGATTCTTCCCTACTCGTACCCCATGGGTAGTGGTGACTTTAGCCCGGTCTGCACTACAGACCGAGGTTGACATAAGACAGCTTGCACAGACCTAATGCTGGAAGCGTCTCCACTAAAACATTGCTCCCTCTGCTGTCACTCACCCACTGCACCAGCTTAGCAATGCCACCTCCACAAGAGGCATGGTGCCTGGGTCATTGTAGTTAGGGAGACACAGTGTCACTGCAGACGCTGTGCTACTTACATTGGTTTGCCAAAGCCATCCCACACTGCCCCCCATGGACAGTTAAATTAGTGTTAGTGCTCCTGGTGAGCACATACACCGCTGCTACAAGATGCATAGCGTGGATGCACCAAAGCGATTTAATGACTGTGGTAACTGTATCCAAATGTAGCTTAGGTCAACTTGGCAGTTTAGACTTGCCCTTCGTTTCTCCTCACCGAGTGAGAGAAGGGGATAGCAGCACTTAACACCTCTCTGGGGCAAAGCACCCTCCACAAGCAGAGTGACAAATCGCTATCAGTGAGGAGAAAGCCAATTGAAATGCACTGAAGCAAGTCAGGACTTGCACTCCCTTTCATCATCATAAGTAGGTTCCATTGTAGCTTTGAAAGTGCTCCGGGATTTCATGGAGTGAAAGGCAAAATAAAAACATGTAAAATAGGATTCTTAATATTTCCCCTGATGCCAGTCCTTTGAGCTTTACAAGTGTCAGACTCAAGATATTCACTGGCTTGAAATTAAAGCCCTGAAGTGCAAAACATGGAGTCTGCTGGTGTGCACTGTCCACTGGTATGATTCCAACATGGAAACCAACATCCCTCCATAGCGGAATTAATCAGACCAAGGTGTTTGGAATCCATTCTGCTAATAGACTTCTTTGCTACAATGTGGATTTCGGCTTTATCACTTGAAGGATTCTTTCAGCAATGGAACAAGCAAAGATCACAGAATCAGAGGAACATAGGGCTTGAAGGGACATCAAGAGGTCATCTAATCCAATCCTCCTCCACTAAGCAGGGCCAAGAACACCTAGACTATCCCTGACAGCTGTTTGTCAGAGCTTTTTAAAACAGGTTCAGATGATGGGGATTCCACAACTTCCCTTGGTAGCCCATTCCAGCCCTGACATACCCGCATAGTAAGAGAGGTATTTCTAACTTCTAACAAACCGCCCTTACTGTGGCTTACGCCCATTTGCGTTGTCCTACCACCAGTGCACACGGAGAACAATTAATCACCATCCTCTTTATAACAGCCCTTAACATATCTGAAGGCTTATCAGGTCCCCCCTTCATTCTTCTTTTCTCAAGACTAAACATACCTAGCTTTAACCTTTCCTCATAGGTCAGGTTTTGGCCTTTTATCATGGCTGCTGCTGCTGCTCTCACCTCCTCTGAAGGTATGGTACCCAGAGCTGGACATAGTACTCCAGCTGAGGTGTCACCAGTGCTGAGCAGAAAGGGACAGTTACCTCCCATCTCACATACAATACTCCTGTTAATGTACCCCAGAGTGATAGTTGCCTTTTTTCATAAACTGCATTACCACATTGTTGGTTCATATTCAATTTGTGATCCACTAGAGCACCAGATCCTTTTAATCAGTACTACTGCCTAGCCAGTTATCCCCCACATTTTGTAGTTGTGCATTTGAGTTTTCCTTCCTAAGCGTGATACTCTGCACTTGTCTGCACTGAATTTCATCCTGTTGATTTCAGATCAATTCTCAAATTGTCCATGGTCATTTTGAATTCTAATCCTGTCCTCCAAAGTGATTGCAAGCCCTCCCAGCTCAGTGTCATCTGCAAATTGTAAAGTATACTTTCCACTCAGTTACCCAAGTCACGAATAAAAAGGTTGACTAGCACCGGGCCCAGGACAGACCCTGGTGGGACCACACTAGATATGCCTGCCCTATATGACATGGAACCATTGATAACTAGTCTTTGTGTACAGTCCTTCAACACTTGAAACTTGAATCACAAACTCCTTTCTGCATCTTTATTCATATAAAACTGGACCATATACTACATACTTCAACAGCAACGGACATGGCTGATTCCTGTCTTCTCCCTTTTATGCTTCTAGTTCAAAAGAACTAATAAAGAAGGCAGAAGTAACAGTAGGAGGATCTTAAAAGTGACCTGAATTCATCACCAAATTGCATAAAAAAAATCAGAATGGTCCTTTTGATGAGCAAAGCAGTTTTCTTGATCTGTGTCAGCCTTGTAAAGTTTGTATAATTGTTATATTCAGCAACACCCACACATACACTACTAGGGCTGGGTGAGTTCTGGAAAAAAGGTGCCCAAAAATGCTAGCTAGAATCAAATCCCTGGGCAAAAAACTGGCCTGCAAAGAAACTGCTGGATAGCTGGAAATTAAACTAACATTTAACAGAAGTGCATCATTTTAAGCACTTCAGTCCCAGATTAGACCAATAGGATAGCTCAGGTGCTTCAAGTTACACGTTTACATGCTTTGTTGGTCTGGACCTAACTGAATTTGTTGTTTATAGACTGTAGCAGATGACTTCCCTGAAGACAGATAATCCCTGGCTTCCCATGGAATAGGTACAATGTGTGGGGTAGTGAAAAATGCCCCTCCCACCATCCTGCCTCAGTCTTGCATCAGAGGGATCACATGTCATGTCATGTTCCATCTCAGGGCCCAGTCAATCCTCGTCTCCTCTGGTGGATCTGGCCGTTAGGTGACCAGTTTGCATCAATGTTAGTTATGGGAGCCGGCCACTAGCATGCTAGTAACTGGACTGAGGTTGCCAACCACATTTCACCAAACAGCCCTCAGAGAGTAGTCACTTCCCCTGTTAATAAATTTGAACAAGAGCATGCAAAATCGATCTCAGACACGACCGATCATAGTTCCATTTTAACCTCCAGTTCAGGATCTTTTTGCCTGCTTATTACACTCCTGGTAAAATGTTAATATCCAGTTTACTTAACACTTTTCCTATGCCTTGAATTAGCTAACAACAGCCTTGGAATCCTAAATGTCCCATTTGCACATGTCAAGCATCCTTTCTATTTAGTCCTCTCCCAACTGCTTAATGTCTGCAACAGAAGCAGCCACTATATTTTTCTTGATCCAAACAGCTAATTTAATACCCCTGGACAAAAGGGGCCTGGTGTTCTGGTGAGCTCCCATGGGACTAACTACTACAAAGAGGGGCTTGTTGAATATACACATAAAAAGGAAGAGATAGGAGGCAGGCACTCTGATCTTTATGACCCACTGATTATTCTATCAGTTAGCAGAAGCATAAATCTATCCGCTGACCTAACAAAGTACTATTTTACTTCCCTTTAACCTTTAGTGATATCTAATGTTTTATTGGCTATAGAAGGAAAATATAGGGTATGTTCTCATCAATATTTTCACTAAATGACAATAAATTTTAAGCTGAACCAAGCAGAGGTTGTAGCAGCAGCCACCACTACCCTGACATTTGTTTGGTTCTCTTTCTGAAGATGCATTCTGAATGCATCACCACCATTGGTACCAAAAAACCCATCTGGAACCTTTTACACTGAATATGAAGTAGGTTAATTACCCTCTTAATGTTTTAATGGCAAATCTATGCACTAGCACAATGCAAAGAGCTTCAGCATCTTCTTCAGCAATGAATGGGCCTTGGGAGCACAAAAATCTTTTTTTTTTTTTTGCTTTTTAGGGCCTGCGTCAGAGCCCATTGAACTCTAGGACAGCCTTTTCACAGACTTCAATGGGCTTTTTATCAGGGCCTTCCAGAATTTAACTTGTGCAGAAGACAAAAAAAATGGGACTGTGAAAAGAGGAAAAGAACCATACACAGCACCTGCAACCTAGTTAAATGTAGGATATAACGTTCTTAAGCAAGAACTACTAGGAATAGAAATTGGGCCATATTTTCCATGGTGCTCTAGGCCATTGGAGCACGTAAGTGAGGATATGTATATAGTTTTGTAGCTGCTAATTCTGACACTCATGATGCTGTAGAGACCAACTGAAAGTTTGGCCCATTACATCTATCTAAATAAAAGAAAAAAGTTACTTCATCTAGCCCTCCTCCACCCTGGTTTCATCTCACGCTTCCCTCTTTGTTTAATACTATGGTAAAACCCTTCAGGAGAACTCTACTCCCATTTCCCTATTAGGGTACTTCTACCCTATTTTGTCAAGTAATACCCATATTATATTTGTTAACACTGCTTTGCATATGCTGTTCATGACAGCTTCATGCCTGATGTTATGAAGCAACATTAATACAACTGTGCAAGCTTTCCCGTGAAGCCCTGGTGTGGAGAGATGACCTCTAGGGTAGAGACGGAAGTGTAGCTTACTCATTCATTCAATCCCTAGTCTCTCAGATGAGTGTGTCAACATGGTTATTAATTCAGGCGATCGGTGCAGTTACGTTTTAGATGCATGGTCCCAAATGCTCAACCATATTACAAGCCCAGGTGTGCAAGTCAGGGAGGGGTGGAAGTACACACGTGCATAGTAGACACGTGTTCAAACATTTAGGTCCTTTTCATTGAGAATTGGACTGAGGCTGCAAAACTAATTGCAAACATAGCTCAAGTCAAAAGAGAACGGTTGTTAACGACTGCCAGTCACTACAGACCTTGGCTCGAGCTGAACCTATGACCTGAGGATGAAAGGGTCAATAGGCCATTAACAACAACAATGGAGCACCACAGCTGGAATCAGTTTCATTCATAAAACAAAAACAAAACCGCCATAACTGGAAGTTTTAAAAAACAGATTGGACAAACACCTGTCGGCAGTGACACAGGTTTACTTGGAACTGCCTCAGTGCAGAGGGCTGGACCTCCTGTCTATGATTCTATGCCAAAGTGCAATTAGACAGTTAACAGCATTCAGTAAGTTTAGGATCAAATGTCCAACTCATTTGTAAGACCTAAAATACCCAATAAAAGAGCTGGACTATGACCTGACCATAGAGTTTCATTCTGTTGTGCATAACCTGATTCTTTTTCAGAGATTAATTTGCCCATTATGGGGAATGAAAGAGAATGGGCACGTGGTTTGGGTGTCAAAAATATCACAGAAGTAAATTGTGTTACAGACACTTCAGAAATCAGTATTGTTCAGTCCTGGAAATGCATGTTGCTCAGATTCAGTGATATTTATCCTTATCTCCTTTCTGCACTGATCATGCCCCACTCTGCTTTTATACTACAAAAAGCCAAAAGATGTTCTATTACATCAGGGCTTTTTCAATCATCAAACATTCATTCATAAAAACAGATGTAGGAAGAAAGCTTTATTTTTCTTGGTTTTTTTAAAAGCACCAGGAAAATATTAGGAACTAATGTGCACCCTAAACGTATTATTCATACCTGTAGTAGAAAGGGCTCTAACCTGCCAATGATGTAGTAAAACAAAATGACCCAATAATCAAATGTGAATCCTGTTTGAATCAGAGAATACAGTTCAAATGAAAAGCTCCCATTCTGTCCTTTAAGTTTGTACAATAATTATGGATGGCTATTGTGTTTTATCCATGATTTAGCATTTGCTCTAGAGCTTTGTCAATGCAAGCTCCGTTCTATGAAATGTTTTTGAATTGCAAACCCAGTCCTGCAAAACTTGTGGGAGTTGCACTTAGCGCTGAGAGTACGACTATTAACATCAATGAGATTGCAAGTGGTAGAAAATTACATGGCCAGACCCTCACTACTCAACGCATATTTTACACTGGCTTAGTTTAACTGCTGCAAATCCTTGTGGTGTAAGAGCTGTGTTTTTAGTTAACTGAAACCTGTTCCAATTTAACTTCAGTTAAATGGAATTAAGTGAGTGTCAACATAGTTTTTTGCCCCGGTTCAACTAGATCAGTTTAAAAAAAAATACATCCCACTTTCAGTTAAATAGGTACTATGTCATGTATGGACAAGCTCTAAATGTTTGCAGGATCAAGCCAAATTTGTACAGCACCAACCAGACAGTTCTGGCTTAACAAATATAAATGTTTCAGGGGTTAAAATATGCTTATTCATACCTTTGTGGGCTTTGTTTATTAAGCCACACCAAAATAATCTTTCCAATATTTAAAAAACCCTTCCATACTGGGGAATGTTCCACTGTTTGTGGTTTTAGTTTCCCTTTAATCTGATTTCTATCTCAAAGTTGAGACACACATCACAGCAGGTCAGTTAGCTAAAATCAAGGTTGGTTTCACAGTTTTGACCTGAACTAATCCAGAATACATTAAACATGGGTGTTTATATAAATAAAAAAGCCTTCAGGCTAAATCTGAAGTTCCGTTGCATGCATGCATGAGATATGGCAAGTGGGGTACTCTCCAATGCAGCTATAATTTGTGTCAGTCCACTAGTTTATTGTAGTTCATTATTTTGAGCTTTTTGGCTCCTTTCCAGTTCCCGTAACATGCAGTGTTTTTAAAAGCATCAGTATCACCACTACTTACAGAAAAAGCAGCTGTATCCTAAGGTGACTACTCTTCTTATTCCTCTCCGTAAGTCCTAATCTTCTGAGCACAAATAATAAAAGGAGACCAAAACCCACCTGATGTTTTCATTCTCTTCCATATACCTAACGCACCAGTACCACTTGTCACTCAGGCAGGTCTTGAACTGATGGGCCAACACATTTCCTTGTTAAAATAAAATTAATATAGGAAAGACAGTGGAGGAACAGCTTCCCCGCCTCCCGTTTAAAATCTTTAACAGTCAGGTTTTGAATGCAACCAGAATAGATCAAACAACTGGTGGGGTTTTCTTTCTTCAAAAACACCACACAGATCTAATATTAACCTACCAACGTATTATATTGTCCCCTGGCACATTCCCCCACCCCACACACTTCCTAGAAAATATATTTTTCTTTACTGTAACAGAAAACCAGCACTTCATTTTGTGATCATGAATATATTCACAAACTCTAGGTTTTCAAGGGTCTGAGAGCAATCTTCTAGTAATCTGCCAATTGTAATACTCTAAGGATTATATGTTGTCCAGAACAGTTAAGTAACAATTTATTAACACTACCTTCCCTCTGCAAGGGAATATCTTGTTCCATTGGAGGACAGACAGTTCAGAATTAGAGGTACAAAAATAAAACCTCTAAAACATATAGGAACATTTATCTTTCTAACAGATTTATACACCCATTTTTAACACACTGTAATGCCAACTGTTGCATATTGATCTACTTAGAGATACAAAAGTATAGGTATTTATAATAAATGGATTGATAACTACATTACTATTACATTTACCCCAAGATGAATATGTACTGAATCCCATTTTGTAATAACTATGCAAAGCCTATAAAGTTTATGTTTTCTGAAAATAATTAAAATCTTTCCAAATACTACTTGGAAAATATTACTGTCATTATGTTGTAGTGCTTTTTACCACCTACCTTAAGAAAAAGAGAGCAATCCATTCATAGCTTATTCTATTAACTTAGAAGATGACATATCCCTGGACAGAACATTTGCAAAAAATAAAAAATTAAAAAAAAAGATTTTCAGGCAATCTTTGTTTTCAGAAAGTTGATTTGAAGCCTGGCCCTCTTAATACTGCTAGCTTATGAGCAAATTACTACCCAAAAATAAGCAGATATAAAACAGAATGGTCACAGAACTTTGCTCTCACAAAATTATTCAAAATCCATTACATTAGGAAGCCACACACTACAGTTAATCCACCTGTACTTAGTGCCTCTGATCAACCTTTCTGAATTTTGAGAGGTGAATTTCCCATTAAGCACAATTATCTTTAAAAATATATAGTAAAAAAGCTGCCATTTATTGGTTCTCTTTATTAATATATATATTAAAATATAAAACAAGTCACTCCATCTCATTAAATGAATGTTTCTCCCTATTAAAAACTTAAAAGTGTTTCCTGAGTATAAACATGTCACTGAGTGGTGAAGGAAAGCACCCTAACATCCATGAATAACTGGAAGGATCCTCTTTAGCAAACCCACTTAAATAGCACATGTGCACATAAATTATTCTAATTGTTTTATTATCAGCAAAGATTGGAGAAATGCAAAGGATGTTCAGCTGTTAGCAATTAGACCCTCAACTGCTAATATGAATAGAGCAAGAGAGGCAGAGATGTATTTACTTTCCCCGAGAAAGCAAGAATGAACAATTTTTTAAAGCACCTGTTTCAACCAGCAAGCAGTAGATAATTTTGTTAGGACTAAAAACTATTTCCTCTAAAGACTGCTTGTTGAAGAAAGAGGAGGAAAAAAAGTCCTTTTGTAGCTAGTGCCATTATTAACCTTCTCTTTAAAGGGATGTGTATAAAATCCTCTTGTTTTTGGGCAACCCAAAAATGTTTAGAATGAAAGGACTTATTTGAGCCTCCAAGCCCTGTATTATACATTAGAATCAGAGAGAGACCAATTAGCAATATCTGGGGTAAATATTCCCATTAAACATGGCTTAATTTTAGATTCTGGGGAAGTCCTAAAGTTGAAATACTATTTTTTTAACAGTAAGCTTTAGAAAAGGTTAGTCAAGAGTCTGAAAATGTAAATGTTTGCAGACAGCAGAGTTCAAGATTTTTATTTATATATAATTTTTTTTTTTAAAAAGGCAGTGAATGCTTAAAGCTTTCTCTGAGCTCCCTCTTGTGAGCAACAGCTAAAAATGCATTTCCAACAGCATGGTATTCTTATCTGCACAACCTACAATTTAGCACTCTAATAAAGAATGAGTTACAATTTTGGATCGAGTTGTTTGTGTGTCGTGCCCCTAAGGGTCTTGACAACACCAAGCTATGGTTCCAAGAGCCTTATTCATATGTTAATATTTGTCCCAAGAGGGAAACAAGTCAGTTTTCTAGGGCTCCTTGTATCTGAATTGGAGAAAACAGTTTCTATCTGACATTTCTCCTCTGGGGCTCATCAGCTCCCACTGCAGTCAGCAACCCTGCCCCAAACTTGAAGAACTAAGAGGCAAGCAGTGGAAACCTGCTGCTCTTGACCACAGAAGGCAGAAAAACCCTCCTCCTTCACCACATGACATAACCTTTTGGAGATCTGATAGTAAGACATGTATCATTGACTTTTGTTCAGTAGAAAAAGTGATTGTTGAAGTAGGTCCATCTTGTAGTGTAGGCACTATGACATAGCAATCTGGGTGGAGTTCTTAACTAGGCCATAAATTTCTTGTCTCTTTTTCCAAACACTCCATGCCTCAGTTTCCCATTGACCATGGTTTATTTGGTATCTGAAGCCCAACTCCTCTGAGATATTTAGGGTCTGGGTGTGAGTGCCTCACAAACTACAGGAATGGGAGCTAAGTAAATACTAACACAGACAGATCCACAAGACACAGAAAGAAGTGTACTTATGCCAAATAGTGGTGACACACCTTTGTGGTTTGTCCACAGTTAAAAACTTGCAAATATTGCAGAACCCTTAGCCAAACAGCATCCTGAGTCAGACTTACCAGGGAAAAGGAAGAGAGAAAAAAACATCTATGTCAGCACTAGATTCTTCTCTAGAGAAAGGAGTGATTAACAAGAACGGGTCATTGCAGTAGAACAAATCATCATTCACTCCTACTCCCACTGAAATCAGTGATGGGATGCCTATTGAATACAGGTGAGCTACACTAGCTCCTCAGCCTGTAGAGTTACCAGCCAACCCCTGCTGTTCACAATGATATGAAACAATCTAGGCAACAAACCTTCTTCTTGCAAGCAGCCCAGTGACTACAACCTATACCTACCCTCACATAGTTCTTTTATATAGTTTCCTGATTGGGTCATCAATCTCCTGCCACTCTACCCACCTGCAAAAGACTGGCCTTCGCTGGAATTCATCACCTGAGAAAAGCATATTAGCTTGCGTCTATGCCGGTGTGCCCTCTGTCAAACCTTTGCTCAAGTGACTAAAGGTTTGTCTACACTGCCCCGCGATTAGGACTACAGGGTGAGAATAGCAGGGCACATCAAAGTGCTGTGTTGTAACACCCCTGTGTGTACACTGTGGGTGTTTGCATTGCCATAGTTCTCATCAAACAGGATTACATTAACATGGAGTAAGAACCTTTTAGTTCACACTTGCAACATCCACATGGGGGAGTTACAGCACAGTGCTTTGCCACGCACTGCTATTCACACCCCTGCAGTCCTAATTGCTGCGCCATGTAGACTAGCCTTTAGTCACTTGAGCGAAGGTTTGAAAGAGTAGGGACTGAGGGCCAGATTTTCAAAGGCATTTAGATGTAGATAAATCTCATTGGGTGCCTGTCTGCATCTCCAGTAACTAAATACCTTTGAAAAGTGGCCCCTGTCTGTTCATCTGTGAAAGAAACAAACCTAGAAAAAACTGACATCATGGATAAATCCTGGCCGCACTGAAGTCAATGCTAGGATTTCAACCAATGTGCTTAAATGTTAGTTATACATCAGTGTCTTTATCTAGAAAACCATCACAGGTATTTAAGAACAATTGCCCACATTAAGAAAGGAACACATCAGCAACATGCGATAATTTACTCAGGACCCTACTTTGCCACTAGAGTCATGTTGACAATGCAAGTGAACTACATGTCATCAGCATATTTACCATTAAACATATTACAGTCACTCCCAGGGGCTTACTCTGGATTTGCATGCGGTTAGCACAGAAGATGACATTATACCTGCCTCAAGGAGCTTACAATGGACCTCTGGCTGCTATGGATGGACAGGGCTACTGATGGTGGATTCGCTTTTTCTTGAACCCGCCCACAAATGCACACGCACATAGCTCTGCCCCTGTGAGTATCTCTCTGAGGCACCCTGCCACGTTTCACTTTGTAACCCCCTCCTATTCCATGGGACTAGTGCAGTCAATAGGTTGGTTGGTGGGTGGTAGCCATAAATTTATGAACCAGTGATGTCATTCGGTGGCTTTGGGGCTGGGCAATGTGGACAAGGCACATAATGCAGGATTCACAAGGACAATCTGATCATTTTGACACAATACATCCTTCCATGGTTACAATACCCTGGTTTTTCCTACCCTACATTTCAAATATTCTAATTTGGCTGGGGGACGGGAGGGGGGGAGAGATGGTTCACCTCTGGGCTACTATCTGGGGTCTGACTCTTTGAGGCAGGGGTTCTCAACCTATTTACCATTGTAGGCCGCATATGCAGCTCTCTGTGTTACATGGGCCACACCCACACAATACATACCACTGGTCCATCACTTCACATCACTGTAAGTTACTTAAAAACTAGCCCCAAAGTAGCCCAATCTATTTATTGAAATAAAGGGTTTTTAATCCAACACATTGGTCAATATAGGTGTGGCTGTACAGTGAGTGAGTGTGTAGGTGAAAGTTGTGTGAAACAGCTAGGAAGTGTGTGTGAGTCATGGGAGACAGACAATACCAGTGCCCATGAGATTTATGACGTGGCTGTTGATCACTGCAAGATAATTGTGACTCCCTGAGCTCTATGCTTAAAGTAGACCGGAAAAAGCAGGGGCGGGGGGGAGGCGGGTCTATGGTAATAAAAATGTTCATGCACCTGGTAAGGCGGCATGTAAAGTGCACACCTCAGTGACCTGACGCCATTTGAAAATCTTTTTTGCCAGGACTGTGACCCCCTCGCGCCGCTGCCCACTTCACGCCTTGCCTGAGCGGGACTCCCGAAACAGCTGCCGCGGCAGCGGTGCGGCCTTCTCCGCCTGCTGTGCTGCAGTGCGGGGGGCAGCGGGCAGGGCGGGTGTCACCAGCAGCTCTGTGCCCTGGGCCCCTCATCTCACCTGCAGCTCGTCTGAGGCGGGGGGGGAGGGGTGGTCCGAGGCCTGCTGGAGGCTGCTGGCTCTCTGCATGGCTGAGCGGGCCTGGCCTCTGGCTATGGATGGGTGCAGCTGGGCTAGAGGGAGCTGCTCTGAGGCCTGCTGTGTGCCACATGGGGCTAAACACTGGGGCGCTGGCCAGCCCAGAGAGGGGCACTGCTGGGGTGGGCATTAGAGCCCTGGACACAGATTGCATGAGCCCCCTCCCCATCCTGCTGGCTGTGGCTGCCCACTTGGGCATTTCCCTCCACGCCGGCTCCCAGACGTCAGGGGCAGGGGGGATCCCCCCCACCAAGCCACGGGGGGACCCTCACTGGGCAGCCGCCCGTGGGACAAATGTTCATCCTCACCAGCTCGCCTCCCCACCGAGACAGGACTGACAGGGCAGCCTTCTGCTCTAGCTGGGAGCTCCGGGTCCGGACGGTCGGGTGGGCGCTGTCTGCTGCAGCCCAGGGCGCGCTGCAACACGCCCAGAGGCGACAGCGCTGTGGCTGATGTGGGGGCGCCCCCCCATTTCTCCAGATGCCTCTGGCGTGACGCCCAGAAGCGAGGAGGCAGCCGCTCCCCCTGGCAGCAGCGTTTTCCGTGCGGGGAGGGAGGAAGCAGCAGGCTGCGGGGTAACGGCGCGTCTGTCCCATCACAGGTGGCTGCTTGGCCTGCCCTGCTGGCAAGGCCTGCCCCAGCAGGACACCAGCTCCCCCTCAGCCAGGCCCCAGGCGTGAGGCAATCAGTGTGGCAAGCTCGGAGTTGGTTGTTTTTAAACACACATCTGTGCGCTAATTGGGCCGCAGGCAGGCAGGCTGAGGGGTGCGAAGCACTGCTTTGGGGGAACTGGCATTGTAATGGGAGAGGGCGGCTGGGCTCCCCGATTAAGGCCCTAATTAGGAGTTCAGAAAGCCAGGTTCAGTCTCCCTGTCCATGACAGACTTCCTGTGTGAGCGTGGGCAAACCACAGCCATGATGTGCCTCAGTTCCCCTTCAGTAAAATGGAGAAACTAGCACCGCACCGCCCTGCCTTACAGCGGCACTGTGAGGCATAAACACATTACAGCTCTGATGTGCTCAGATGTTATGGACTGAGGGCCAGGTAAGGTCTGTGACTGGATAAGGTGAGGGTAAGGTAGATGCTACCTCAGGGTAAGGTAGAGGACACAATGAGGCGCGCTAGAGATTTCCTTATGCGCTCTGTCAAACCACCTGATCTCTGGCGGAACACAGGTTTCCCACTCGTAAAAAGGTCTCACGACCCGCTTCATAATGCTGCTGTTAGTAATGGGGGTTGGGCTTCTCAGCCAGCTGGTGCAGTTAAAATGCAGTGCGTTGTTAGTTGCTAAGTGCGTGTTTAGAATTCCCTGGAGCTTTTGTCTGCCCTTGGGGGGGAACTACGGTGTGCACGCCCTGCTGACTAACTCCTGAAGAAGATGAAAACCAGGCCCCGGGCCTTGCCCATGCTTGGGACAGCACAGATTTGCAAGGGTATACTTTAAACAGCTCTGCCAAGTAAGGTGGCTGGCAAGTGGTCACGTGGCCGCCTTTGCTAAACTAAATAGGGTGCTAAAACACACCATTTGCTTAAAAATTGCAATTCCATATGCGAGTGTTTTAAGTGCTGGCCTTGCAGAAAGTGGCATTTTTAGTGACGTTTTACAGCACTGGCCAGCCTCCAGCGCTAATGCTCAAATCCCAGAGAGGCCTAATTGTGCCATAAATCCATTCTGGGCAGTGACACAGTCTGCGTTACCATACATGTCTGTGTGCATGGAGCAGATGTATGAGGACCAGATTTTGGCAAATTTGTCACCAATTTTGGAGTATTACTGCGACAGCGTTGTGAAACTATGAACAGCATGATTTAAAGCTGTTTTAGGTTTGTACTCAACCATACCCGCTCTTAAAAGACCAAAGCTAAAACATGTGTATATTTAATTTAAGCATTCTGTGCTAACATATGTAGCATCTGACTGACTGGACCCTTTTTCACCCCTCCCCCCCTTCAACCAAATACTGAGAAAGGTGCGCGGGGGGGGGACAACCTCTGCATTAAAATAAAAATGCTGGGGGGAGGTCAAACGGTTATTGGTCTTTTTGAAATGGGAGTGGGTCTCATTTTCATACAAGCCTGCTCTATGTTCAAGCAAAATGACAGTGGCCTAAATCACAGAGATTTATTTAACTTTGCTTTTCATTAACCACTTAAATGGAAAGTCCGACGAGAGGAATTTGAGTGTCCGCTAGCAGTGAAGCAGAACATGCTAGCCAGCAAATTCTAGTTGTTCATTCCATTGACTGGAAAAATTTGATCAGATTTCTTTTATGGGACCACATTTGAGCAAGCCAAGTTTCTACAGCTGACTTATCTAATTACACTAAAGGAGTGATTTGCTATTTCGGCAAGTAGTTTTAATGTACAAATCTCGAGGGAAAGGCATTTTTGTAAACAGGTATCAATGAAACTGCTCCATCAAGCATTAAATTGGAGTCGCTTCTGGGAAAAATATGACATTTGTGCATTGAGCTATCAAAATTGCAGCTGAATTTTGTCAATTGTGGACAGCGGTAGCACATCAGCTCTCATCGCAGTATAAAGCCAACTGTATAGAAACACTACTTCATGCTTTAAAAGCCAGTGAACCAGGCTGCTGTTTGTTTCACCTCCACATTGTGGCTCATCCTTTCAGAAAGGGTGATTAAAAAAAAACAAATCTTAAATTAGCTTGAGGGAATAGGCTGGTCTTTGAAATAAGGCTATAGGTCACGTACCATTTGAGGGAAAAGCCGTGATAGTTGGTGGTGGTTTGCTACTTTGGACGAAACATTAGCTGCTGGGCCCATCACTGGGAAGAGAGGAACAGCCCCTTTCCAATAGTATAACGCCGCACTGGAATGAGGGGAGCATTTGGACAGGCCAGGGCCCCAGCTCCTTCTAGGGGCCTGCTCAATTCAAGGCATCAGGCAGCTGCATTTTGGCCCCCTCACGTCTCACCACCGTTCCCTGCAATTTGTGCCACTGCGCAGCCGCAGTCTTCCAAACTGCCCAGGCACGAATGCTGGCGACTCAGCTGCCTGGCTGCTTGGGGGTCGGGGTGTGTGGAGGTAAGCCTAGGATCTGGAGGGGCCATCGCTGTGCCTGAGATTGGGTTGGAGAGCGGGTGGGGGTGCATGGGCCAGGGTTGGGAGCAGCTACCCCCAGCAAGACAGCTGTGAAGCATTGGGACCCCTCTACGCAGTCGGGAACCAACTGCCCCCGTCTCACTAGCTCCCTTCACTTTCCAACCCCCCCCCACTGTCCCAGATACCCCCCAAGCTCAGCACCCCTCCCCCCCTCCAGTCCTTCTCCTGACCCCCTGCTGTCCTTGCTTTCACAGAGTGGCTCCCTATGGTGGAAGTTTTTGGTGCCATTGACCTATGTGGGGCCCACATGCCTGCCCATGCAGTCCCTCCTCCTAGGTTCAGCGCCTTCCGGTGGGGGGAGCGAGCCCAGATGTCAGGAGCAGGGCAGCCCGTGAGTCCAGTCCCAGCGAGCTGCTCAGTGACACACCCCTTCCCCCAATTACAGCTGTGCAATGTGCCAACTGTTCTGCTGTCCTGTCCTGGCATCAGGGCAGGGATCTGGGGTTGGTGTCAGAGTGAAATGAGAGGCGTACAGAGGGCCTGACCCTGACACAAGTAGTCCTTGCTTCCCGAGTGACCTCACCAAAGTCAGTGGGAACATGAGGGTGACTAAGAGTTTTCAGGACTGGGCTTTGGAGCAGTGACATGGCAAACAACATTCAGGGGCGAGGTGGGTGTAAATGAGGGCAGCATTTGGACTACAACGGTTCAGATATTAAAAAGAGAAACTCCAAAACGAAGACTGCCATTGAGAGTGGCTGGGGACACCGAGCTCATTGGAAAATCTGGCCCAGCATCTCCTTCAGGACTGGAAACCCACTGCATTCGTTGACAATTGGGGTTTGACAATGCTAGAACTGAAACAAAGCAGAGCCTGCTGCACAGGGGGAGTGACTTACAAACATTTACGAAAGCAGATAAAGTTTGCTTTTAATTACAAGTCAGGTCTGATAAAATGCAGAGACTAACATGATGCCTATTCACTCTGCAGTTTACACTGCTGGATTTGACTTTACCACTGGAGATGTGTGGTCGGCAGTCCCTCAGAGATGTGCCAAAGGGTGCTAGCAGGAAGGCCACAAAACAAAATAAGCCTCCAGATCAAGAATACCGAGGAAATTAACCACTGACTGTAGCTTTGTCTGCAATCTACTATGGGACAGTTTTTTCCTAAATGAATTCAGAATAATCTGAAAAATAGGACATGCTCCCCTTTAAAATTAGACAGATGTGTTAAGAGAAAAAGAAAAGTGCCAAGATTAGAATGCTCCCAATGGGCAGCTCCAGAGGGCTATTTGATACAAAAATGTAGTGAAAAACCTGAGTTTTCATTCATGCATGATACGACCCGTTGTTGGATGCTGCTCCAAAATATTTTCTAGGGCCTTCCTCCTTGTTCCCTCCATAATTTGAGTTCCAGTATAAAGCTCCTGTTTTTAGAGACCATCATCATCATGATATATTGGATTTCAAACTTGCCTCAGATGAATATTGCTCATCCTGGGCCTTGCACCAGGGTAGCATGAGGAAGATTGCCTGCTATATTCTGTCCGTGCCAAGAATGAATGTCTACACATTGACCTATACTATGAAACAAAGCATCAAAAAGAAAGACCTGTTTTCTTAAAGTAAAAATTCAATTTTATTTGTATTTTAACAGAAACATTACGTATAGAGGCACAGTCTTTCACAAACACGTCACCTCTTTATTCTTGGAATGTTCCTTTCTCTGACCATTTGCGTATAAGAACTTTGGTATAGCCAAGCAATGCACTGTCATCTAGAGAAGTACAAGAAAGCAAACAATACCATCAGTCTTGTAAATACAGAGGCAAGTTAAAGTTAGCTAGGCAAGCTGATTTTTCTAGGATTACAGGAAGATGAAGAGCAGAAAAGCACGTCTCTGGACATGGATTTCTTTGGTCACAGTTTTCAGTCCTCTCCTCCACACAGGTTCAGCAGCGCCTTCTGGTAATCACCCTTTGTATCTTGCTGCAAAATAAAGGAAGAAAAATGAAACTTTAGGAAGAAGTGAAGGTTACATAACGTACCAGGGTGACTGCACAATAAAGCTGAAGCAATGGTCTATTTGTAAGCTGAAGTTTTCTTAGTGTTTGGCATGAACAATGATAAAAGTGGGACCAGTAAGGGGAACTTTGCTTTAAAATGACCAACCTAATGGCAGAGAGCAAAGGAACGTGGTTATTCAGTCCCTGGGTTACCATCTATTATCTGTTCACTAACCTCTTCCGGTCTCTGCCAAGCTGTGGTAGATATGAACCAGTAATCTAATGGAGGAAAGGCTTCTTTATCAAACCCGGATCTGCCCACCCAGCCTCAAATTTGGTTCAGTTAAGCAAAGCAAAACATTTCTACCATTCTAACTAAGTCAAGGGGGGGTTGAATTGCACAGCTCTGCCCCTTCACCCAAAATAAACACGTAAATGACACAGCATTCATGAAAGGGGCAG
Organism: Mesoclemmys tuberculata; assembly: GCA_007922155.1. NCBI lineage: Eukaryota > Metazoa > Chordata > Testudines > Chelidae > Mesoclemmys > Mesoclemmys tuberculata. The sequence goes on from ML675621.1 coordinate 3,622,508, forward strand.
AGTTTTGCAATTCCAAACCTTCGGACATTTAGTTAGGCCTGGTCTACACTAGAAAATTAAATCATTGTAACTAAGTCAGTCAAGGGTGTGACCTAAGTCCCCATGTAGACAGTACTAAGTCCACTGAAGAATTCTTCCATCGACCCAGCTACCACCTCTCGGAGGTGGATTAACTACAGCGATGGTAGAATCCATCCCGTCAGCGTAGGCAGTGTCTACACTGAAGCTGTAAAATTTTAAGTGTAGACGAGCCCTTAGAATCTAACAGACTGTAAGAGCTTGAATGCAAATGTACAGTAAGTATCTGTTCCTGTCCAAAAGCTCATCCAGTCTAAACAGACAAGACAGCTAGAGGGTGGGAGAAAAGGCAGCATCACTATCGCCATTTTAGACGTGGGGAGCAGAGGCACAGAAAATGTGTGTTACTTGTTTGAGACTTCACAGTAAGTTTATCGCAGAGCTGGCACAGCCTACCAATAATCTGGGCCGTATTGCTGGGCTGACGTATAATGGTGGCCTGGGAGTGCTAGTACACCACGATCCAATTGCGATGGGCATTTGGCCAGAACACACACAGCCATAACAGAGTGCTAAAATTTAGTATCTAAATGGTAGTTAAAAGGCAGTTGAATAGAAATCTCTTATCTAGTTCCTAATGGAATACATTGTATGTCACTCCGCAATATACATATATGGCCTTTTCTTAGGAGACTCAGAGTAAATGAGAGATGTTTGCACTCTCTGCCAGTAAAGAGGCACGCAAACTCCGCATGCATATGAAGAGCCACATCTCTGTCCAACGTGTAGTGAAAACTGGACTGGTACTGAACAAGAAGACAAAAAGGACTACCTGGCTCAACTGTCTCTATGGCAGCCCACAGCTGAGAAAACTACTGCCTACCCTGAGGGGGTATTTCCCCTTTGGGAAACCATACTTACCTCAGCCTTATGTGCCACCAGGACCAGCTCTCCCGCAGGGCCAGAGTCACAGAGAATGCCACGCTTAGGGGAACGATGTAGGAGAGCGCAGTAATAATGCAGGAGTGGCCTGGGTGTTTCAAAGCTAATTCTTTCAAGTGAGTCTGTGCGTAACGGTGCATTTTAGCAGGGGTCACCTAACCCAGAACCGACAGCTTCTTTCAGAATTCAGTTGAGGGGAAGAGAATGGGCCTGTTAGACTCAAAATTCTGATTTCAATTCACCCCATTGCCATGCACCACTCACAGAACTATTGGGTAGGGAAGGAAGATGAGCCTCCTACAAGGCGACATGTGCGTGTCCAAAACATATCTGGTTAACAGAGGCGTGTGGCCACGTTACCGTGAGCCAGCAATCAGGGGAAATAAAGTCCCCATGTCTCCCATCTAATGTTTTTAAAGGAAAAAAAATGGCTTGAGACGTATCTTCCCTGACTCCTCCTGGGGCCCAGACAGCGGTTACTCTAGCCCTAGGGCAACAGTAACTTTCATAGACAGCACAGCCTGGAATCGGGGCAGGAATTTACATGATTTCTTTTTCCTCAGACAGTTCCAGAACAAGCCTGTCTGTTATTTTTTCTTTCTGGCTGGCTTTGTGGGAAGACCTAGCTTTCCCCCATGGATGTGGACATTTTCTCATGGACTTCTTCACACAGTCAACATACACAGCCTAAAATCTGTATATAGTTTGGCTGGCTCGACTCAAGAGCCATCAGCAGCTAGAAGTTAAGAGTAGGATTTTCAGAAGGGCTTGGCATTGATCTAACTGCTCCCACTGAAGCCCAGGATAAAAGTCCCTTTGATTTCAGTGGGCACAAGACGACAAACGCTAAGTGCTTCTGCAAATCCCATACAATGGATTATAACAAGAAGCCCTGTTATTTACCTGGATGAAGTAATAGAGGGATTTTCCATATTTCCTCTTGAATTCACTCTTAATTTTCAGCATATCAACCTCAGAGCGGGAGACCATAATCCTGATCAGGATCTTATCACGGGTTCCTTTGCCCTAAAAGCAGATTTACATTGAGAGCTGTAGTATGTTGAAGAGAAAAAAGAGACAGCCAATGTCTTGTAAGGAGGCAGAGCAATCTATTGATGAGCTGTACACTGCTGCAGGAAAAGGTCACAGTCAATTACTTCTTTCTGCATTCACAATGCCCTCCTAAAAACCTGAGGACCAAGCTTATTTTTCTAACAATACTGTCCTCCACTTGGCCAACATATTATTGTGTATTTTCCATTCTAGCAGGAGCAGTACAATTACATCTTTATATACCAGCATTGAGACACTGGTAGCTGCTGCAGGAACGTGCATTGTATCAGGGTACTGGCTTTGCACTCTATTAATTCTACTCCACAAAGTTTCTTATACCACCCTCATCGCCATATTATCAAAGCACCTTCCAATAATGCATGGTGCCATAGGGCTAACATTTGCCCCACGTGGTCTCTCATTCTCTCCCCAGGGGGAGAATAGTGCATGCAACTTAGTGGTTTGCTTTGGTAGGGATTTTTTTCTGGTGTGTGTTTTTAATTCACAGTATCTTTGTTCAGTGAAGGCTAATTAGCTCTTACTCTAGAACCCCGAGTCACTCTGCTTCAACGTCATCTCCCCAAAATGAGGACAGTGACTGTATTTCAGTGCAGCAACTTAAAAAATACATTTAGACTCCTGAGGGCATTCCCCCCAAGATTATAACAATTTTAAGTTATAGCTGATTATGTCTGAATCCTAACCATTTGACAGCGTTCCATTAAACTAGTCCCCAAACTTCGTCCATTGTGCCCCCCTCTCCAGCCTGGTCCACAGCGCCTAAGGAGCTGAGGTCAGGATCCAGGGCTGGGAGCTGGGCCACGGCTGCAACCGGAGCTGCAACTAGGGTGCGGCTGGGAGCGGGGCCAGAGCTGAGGCTGGAGCAGAGCTGGGGGCAGAGTGGGGCTGGGTTGCACTCCCTCCCTACCCCCAGTGAGGCACACCCCACGGTCTGGGAACCAGTACATTTAAATGTAAAGCACATTGGTCTGAGAGTCCTAAGGTTTAACTTCAGTTCAAAGGGCTCCTCACTAATTTCTTTGGCATCCGAAAGGTTTCACTCAGATTTGCTTAACAATTCTCTCTAGATAATGGAATTTTAACAGCTTTCCTACATAAAATCATCTTCCACTTCTTTTAATCATTCTTGTTTCATCCTTGGGCCCTTTTCTATGGTCTCAATTGGGACATAAAGGTGATCTAACACAATGACGCACTAGAACAATGTCTTGTCACTTGTGTTCACTGCTTGTATTTTCACATCCCAGAATTCTGGTGACCGTTAGGTTGCGGTCATGCATTTTCCAGGGTTTCATAATTCCATTCTTATGCTCACTTTCTCTTGCTAGATATTCTGAGCAAGACATCTCTTTGGACTCCCACCTACCTATGGGCCAGATACCTTTCTCATTCACTTCAATGGGAGCTGGATTGGGCCTAAGTTTGTGTTTAGTTTATAAGTGTCAAGCTTTGTTCTATCTGTTCTATTTGTTCTGTGCTCCCAGCTTATTGAAGTAACTCTGGCTTTTGTCACTTTTCTCTACATTAAATTGCTGTTGAACCCAAAAACTCCAGATGAAGTTTACTCTTGTAAAAAATTAACATTAATATTTCATCAACGTCTACATTCCTGGCCTAAGAGAAAACAAGCCCATGAGAGGTGCGTGTGGGAAAACTAAACTGATATTCACCACTGCTCTACACATTCAAGACAATAGCGTATTTGAAACAACATTTGTTGTGGATTCTTACTGTTATAATTCTTTCTGTTTTACTTTTGTAAGCAGGTGTCATTTAGTCTACTATCTTCTGCATTATCAAAACAAATGAATGTATGTCTGCTGACACGACAATTTCTATATGCACGTAATTTTTAAAGCATTCCTTTACAGAAGGCCAGCCATGATGCCATCATTAAGTATTTCAGTGCCAATTAGTCTATGATTATTTAAAAATTAAAATGTATTTAGACCATGAAGAGGAGCAAAAGAATTCAGTACTAAGACACAAGAATTTCTGCAGTTCATCCTACCTTCATGGAGTCGTACAATCGGTCAGCAAAATACAGCTGCTTGTTCTGAATACATTGAACTGCCAAGCAAAGAATGTATTATTAGTTAAACATGCTGCAAACACACCTGCAAACTAAAATGGCCCAGACTCCCCCTTTATAGATCTGATAGTTGAACGAGGAAAGGGTTTTCAAGGAGACAGGGCTTCGCACCCCCCAAAACCCAACCAGCCAACCAACAAAAATTAAAGAAAAAAGACAGATGATTTGTATCTGAAATGTTTGTTACTTAGAAGTTAGTATGTTTAAGTAACTGTACCAAGAAAGGTTTGCAATTTAACTGCAGCTCCCTAAAATCAAATAAAGTATTTTATCTCCTCAAACTGTTATCACATCTCACTCAGGTGTCCCTCCCAGGCTTCAGTCTTTGACCCACATTCTAATGATCTATTCTGGTCACATCCTTTCTGAACATGTTAATACAGATGACACAAAACAAGACTTCCTCTTCCCAGTTTTGGCTTTTCTTCATTTCTTGTCTTATAAAAGAGCCTGGCTCTATCATAAGTTTTATCAACTCAGTGTATCTGAAACAAATAACCCTCAGCAGTAGCTTCAACCAAAATGCCACTACTTCAATCCCATTCCATAGTCCAAGCCTCTCAATCACCCTTACGTTCCTCTCTATTTCACAAAATACAGTCCCAATTCAACCTCCTTTCCTAGTCTCAAAGATCCATGGACAGGCAAACACACACTCCCTCTCCAGACTTTTTCAACCCTCTAGGCTTTCAAAGACAAACCCAGACCAAATATTTAATGCATCAGACTGGAGCTGAAGGAACAATTCAGTCTCCACTGAAGATTATAAACTGTAGATGAACTAACAGCAGATCATCCACTCTGCGGATGGACAGTTGGAAAGGGGCATTTTACCAGAGAGGAGTAAATCACTCATTACACTCCCTCCCACTCCTGATTAAAATAATAAAATCCAGTGGCCGATCCCACGCTGACAGCACTTCTAGCTTCTTTCTTCTCCTCCAGCATCCTCAAATTGGTCTTTAAGCAGTTGGGCCATGCCTCATCACAGCAAGCAGACTGCAATAGCCTTGGAAAGGTTTCACTGAAAGCTATTCTTAATAGCCTTAATGATGGTTTACTTACCAAGATTAAGGAAGGCATTTTCCAGGTCTCCCTTGACCTCCTTTTTGATGCTTTCCAACATATCATAAGGGCTGTAGCTCTTGTACCTCTCAAACACTATAATGAGGAAGAACACAATTAAAAGAACAGAAGTATACTTGATTTGTGTACACAAATTCAGGGAGCAGAAAAATTGTGTGCACAAAAAACTGCACAAGGCAACTAGAGAGGGGTCAGGGGACATTAAGAAGTTTGACCACCAATATCTAGATCTTATGCCACTTCATTTCCTTGAATTAAGTGATATACTTCAGGAAGTTCTCAATTAATTAATGATTTGGGGAAATGTCTTAGCTAGGTTTTCTCACTATATGAAAAATCACTGTGACAGACCGCCCACCAAATAGCTATTGGTTCAATCCCCATCCACTACCCACTGTGGAATTTAGGTCCTTAAAAAACAAAAAAGACTCCTAAAGGAGTTTCCTGGCTGGTAGCTATGTAAACACTGAAGGCCATTCCTGGGGCCCTCTAACGTAAGCTTAACATGTGATATTTACATACGGCCACTGTGCCCATGAATGTAGCCCTCACTTTTAGGAGTGAATTTAGGGACCACTTTTGAAACTGTAGCTTCTAAGATCTGCTGCTGCTGGGTGTGTATGACTGTGCCAACAGGGAGGTTAATGTATTTGCTCTAGAGATATAAATGTATTCCTTTTCAAATAGTCATGGCTCAGCAGAAAACTTTTCACAAATATCTCCCTGTTTCCTGGGTCTTGCTTGGTTTGATCATTATTGCAACCACGCAATAACAATCTCCTTCTAATTCCCTCCTATGGACACTTTTTCTTTGAACAGTACCTTTCTGGAGGTGGGGAATACTCCTTTCAGTCATAATATTGATCCACTTAGGAACATCGGTTCCCTTCCTCTTCACACCAGCATCATAGAGGTCCTGTGGTTAGAATGAAAAGCGCTATGTTAGCCACAAGGGGTAAGATGAAGGAGCCACTGCAAAACTATAGGATATCTCAGAAAACAAGTCCTGCTAGAGCCAAATCAGAGGGGAATGTTAAGGTAGACTCATATTTAACCTAACCACTGGGGGGGATGCATACAGAAGGGACGGACTTACAGACCTGATTCTCATCTAACACAGGTTTTACACTACTATAATTCCACTAACATCAGTGAAGTTACTCTTGACCTCCGAGAGTAGAGTCAGGTCCCGAGTTTGATGACGACAGGTGAAAGGGGTGTTTACATAAACCCGTCAATACATTTAATTCATGAAAAGACAGACTTCTCCATATTCTCTCTTGGAATCACCTAGGCACCATCCTTTTTGATTCTGAGCAGAGGACCACTGCTCTCACATGAAACTCCACTAGGAAATCTCTTTGTCAAGGTGCCCATAGAAGCAATAAGACAGCTGTGTATGGGTGATGGCGGGGGAAAGGGAGCCCATACATGGAAATAGTTGAACTCCATGATCACAAGTGGTGCATGCCAAAACTAATATCCTGTCCATAATGTGCTAAGGTACCATATTCTAAGGTATATATGTACCCTCTCTCGATGTGAAAAGGTAAGCAGCATTTATATATTGTATATTCTGAGTTTTCCAAGATTTATTTTAAGGCATCGTACACTTTGGGAAGTTCAGTTACCATTGATCACCAGCACTTACCCTAGCATCTATGTCAATCAGCTCATAATCAATCACAGAAGTGTCCTCACACCTTTTACCCTTCAAACAAGAAGAACAAATTTTTAGCAGATGTAACTGAACTGAAACAGTGCAAGTTGCAATCTACATTTTTTGTCTCAGTTCATGTTAGCCAACATTTGCCAAATGATCGTTACAACATGTTCCATCTCCATTACAAAACTCTTATGAGAGTTGCTTTCTTGTCAAACTGCATGGTCATTCAGCCTCTGCATCATGTTTTCAAATTGTCAGCTAGCCAGTGAAGGTGCAAACAAATCCAAACTTGCTTTCAGTCAGGTGGCTGGATTTCTGATACAGCCAGTCAATCGCTAATCACAATCAAGGTACATGACCTGCCACAACTGGCGAGTCGGACTGAGAAACACAACAGAATAAGGAAAACTAGACAGAGAAATACATACCTACTCAGAATATCTTACCTTGGCCAGAGAAACCATCAGCTTGCGGAAGTCGCCAGAGGTGTCAGACACAATGTCCTTTTCCAGTTCTGTCTTGTACACTAGAAAACAGCGAATACTTTTCTATTCACTGCTAACCCATAAACATGACTCCATTCCTCAACAAGGTCAACTGGAGGGGTTATAGATGCAAATTCCTTTAGCTATTGCATTGGGAAGATGTATATGAGTAACTAGCTAGTCTATTAAAACACAGAACAGGCTGTACCTAGTGGAGCAGTGGTGAGAGCAAGGCTCTGCCATCCAGGCTTGTTTTGCTAGCATTAATTACTTAAACACAAACATGCCACACACTTGCAAGGCTCTTGAATGGGTGTTTTATTATAGCAGATACAGACCACTAACCATCGATTTATTAGACTGCTTGCAGCTAAGAAACAATTTTATGCAAAATAACCATAGTTTAAATGCATAAGCTTAAATACAGGAATGCTGTCTGTGTATCTGGCACGGCACTAGGGCATTTTATTTTTTATTCGAGTAGCAATTTTCTACATGGCTACAAAGCTGCTACTTTCCCTCTGGACTTCTACAGAAATCTATCCCTGGATCTCTCCATTTTAGCATCTAGGTGTTTTCACCCAGTTCATCACTATAATATTATTTTCATCTTATGCAATTACTACTCAGCTGTCTTTGTTCATACTTTACAGAACTGTGTGCAGCTATCAAAGAACAAATATAGGACAATTTTCTCCAATTAAAGGTGTCTGAGCACAGTGGACACCTTCATTATTGTCTGTGATGAATGCAGCTGGAAACATGAAAGGGTCATAAGAAATCTTAAGGAATATTGCTTGATACCGAACTCACGTTCAAATCACTGTTAAATCCAGTTACCATCAACTGAGAAATATAGCAAGGAATGGATAATATCCTTTAGCAAAGCTGGAAAAAAAGGAATCCATGCTTTTATCAAGTCTTGTCCAGATTTTTATGCCTTTTTTTTTTGGCAGCTCTATCAATTAAAGGGATAAAAGGGCTTCTTCAATAGATTCCAAATTGAGCTGCTCAGCATGGACAGAATCTAGGAGCAGGTTTTTGCTCTCACTTACACGGACTCTGTCTTACTTGCAATAAAAATAGAAAACAAAATATGGCTGCTGTTTTAACATGAAAAAAGTGATCGGTAGATGCACCCACACTTGTTTATTACAAGGTCTGCAGTGGATCCCAAGGTACCAAGCCCTGACAATTTTCTTCCTCCGTGGAAAATGCTTCTGCAATTCAACTTCCTTTCAAGGCAGAAGGTGAAGTGAAAACCACATATGGAAGGCGTAATTCCAGTTAGCCCTCACGGCACCTTCATTTATGCATATTCAAAAGTGCAGGCAGTGGGTGAAATCCTGGCTCCACTGATATCAAGGACACCAGCATTTCACTCTAGAGCCCACCAGTACCCAAACAGTACGTGTGGGTCCATAAACCACAAGGCATTAGATACTGTATTTATGGCCTAGGTCATGTTCAGTTGCACTGAAAACTTCATCACTTCTGTCAGCATAAATGCTTGTCTCTCTTGTATTTGACCAAAACAATAGGGACGATGAGAATCCCCTGGGGGGCTTGAGTTTTCCGAAGTCTCCCTTCACTCATCCAGAAGGAGAAAATAGGAGGGCTTGAGTTTATTGTGTTGAAAACATTAACACATACTTACTTTCCTTGTAGGCTCTGTTAATTTCATGAAGCTCCTGGTTTGTCCGGGAGCAGATGATCTCAATGAGAGTATCTTCATCAGTTCCCAGACCCTGAAAACACAGATAAGTTTTCGTTAGACACTAAAAAGGACCGGACTGATAGAATGGTTCTGAAACATTTGTATCAGGAACCAACAGGTCCTATTGAAAACAACAGTATCTCGAACTTCATGCCCCTGATCTAGCAAAGCACTTAAGTATGTGCTTAACTGGAAGTTAATGGCACCACCCGCACGCTTAAATTTAGGCTCATGCTTAAAAGCTTTGCTGGATCAACGGACCTAAAATAAGGAACAACATCAAGAGGAATTGTTGGTTTCTGATACAAAAGCCTTTTAACAGTGAGAGAATAAAACAAATAAAAATAGTCTGACCTCTACGTACCTTTGTTTAAATAAAAAATTGAGACTAATACTTTATATCTACAGACAATTCTATGCATCCTGTACATTCTTTAAATATCTTCTAAGAGCAGAAATCAATATTGTAGACCAAAATATAGCGGGAGCTGACAGTATTATCCATGTGAATACTAAGGAATAAGAGTCTTCAACTTGATAGACTAAATATTCAGATTAATACATACATTTTGAACAAGCTCAATGTGTTGAAAGGACATGATAAAATATGTATTTCAAAGTCTGGATTTCGTGATCAAAGTCGAGATCGAATAACCTGGTTTCTGTATCACTTGCCTTTCTGTAGAGCTAAAGAAAACCTGAACGTAGCAGCACTACTTTGAACTATGTTGAATTACAACTGTTTAAAATGGAAACCAATTATAGGTGTTAATACAGTAAGAAAATTACTAAGCACATGAAAAGGTTTCAGCTGATAATTAAACTCTATGGGAGTTCAGATGCTCCAAAACGGTGTAGTTCAATCAGTATGCTCCTATCCTCAGGCTACTGGTCAATTGTTAATTTTTATTATGAAAAAGAGCCAGAGTTATTTTATGAGCCAACTGCTTTTGCTGGCAGGATTTACAATAGCTCATCAAATCTCAGGTGCTTGGTAAGCCAAAAACCCACCTCCCGAATTTGTGACTTTAATCAAGGAAAAACATATCACTCATAAGACTGAAGTAATAATGTAGATTACTTTTCTTATATAAAAGGTAGAAATAATTCTCAATTCTGCTTTCTGATAAAAGTAAAATGGTGGCAAATGCCTTCCACAAAATATCCCTCCAGTTTTACTGTATTAAAATGTCACCTTAGGGTCTGATCCTGAAAACGTGGCAGGTAGAATGGTACAAAATGAAACCTGAAGGCCAGTTCTGGCAAATACTTACTGCTGGAGGATTTCACTGTGACTACCCAAAATATTAATTGTGAAATCCTGGCCTTACTGAGGTCAGACGGTTTTGCCATTGACTTTGGCAGGGCCAACATTTCATCCTAATTACTTTAGCTGGATTATTTGCAAGAACAGGTTCATCATGTTTACGGTCAGTCAACTTTACGACTACATAAAAGCCAGTGTATTATTATTATTGTAGCAACTCAGACCAGGATCGCATTGTGCTGTACAAACCCAGAACAAAAAAAAGACAGCTTCTGCCCCAAAGAGCTTACAATCTAAGTCACTAAGTGGCATGGCATTCTATATATGGCAGTGGGATCATCTGAAATTCCCTTTTATTGAACACCCCTGGATGAGTTTAAATGAAAGTAAACGCTAGGTACAACCCAGCTAGGATGGGTTTTCACTCAGTGGACTTTAGCCTGGGGCACCTGGCTTCTCTTCCAACCTCTTTAAAAACTGGTCACAGCTTTTTAAATCTATCTACAATTCCTATAAATTGGGCAACTGTTCTAGCTTGTGGGAGATGCTGCTTCCAACAAAAATACACTGAAAAAAAGCCCAATCAAAGCTTTTTCCAAGCACAGCCCAGGAAGGAGTTGTTCAACTTGACAACCAATGAATTGTGTGTTTAAGCCAATCATCATCATAGGCTGTCAGTCAGTTACAGGACAGAATGAGTCCTATTATGCCTACTATTTTGGGGCTCTCTGCCCATGGGGGACTGGACAGATTTTTGCCAGGTCATCTGGTAATATTGCACCCAGTTCTCAGAACTTAAGAACTGCCATACTGGATTAACACAGTATCCAGTCTCTTGACTCTCAACTCTCTCCATTGTGAAAACTGACAATTTATCCCTACTTTCTGTTGTCTGTCTTTTAACCAGTTTCTGATCCACAAGAGGATCTTCCCTGTTATGCCAGGACTACTCAGTTTCCGGAAGACTCTCTGGTGAGGGAGTTTTAACTTGTTCATAGTTTTATGGTTCACTGGTTTCTCCAATGTCAGCTTTAATTGCATTCCACATGGTGCTTTCCAATTTTGACATTCTAAGGGTTTCCACGAGCCGATTACAAAAATAGCTGATTGGTTTTTGGTCAAATAGGAGGGTTAATTCCAAAAACTGTTCTCACCTTCTCTTCTTTTGTGGTAATTTCTCTCTGTGCTACTCATTAGGAGGACATTTATGTATTTGATTTCCCCATAAATATTTTCCACTGAACTTAATGACTTCTCCTGAGTAATCATTAACTTTTTGTGGAGATCTTTCTTTTCTCACCTAAGATTCTCCTTGGATGTGGCTTATGAAGTTTCAAATAATAATAAAAAAACTAATGAGTCTACCCAAACTAAACCTCATGCACAAATGGCAGCATTTAACAGCCACAGCTGAAAACGTTAACAGCAGACACAGGATATCAGGCTTTGGTTCAGTGGAAGACGTGGACATGCGAATTGATGATGAGGACATAAGTCATCAGCAGAAAGCAGAACAACTGCATTATGACACAAGCACTGATTCTGGTTAGAGCTTTACAGCCTGGTCTTCTGGCTACAAATACAGCACAGAGACAGTGACTGTCCATAATTTCACACACACAAATAATCAGAAGCTAGAATGAAAAACAAGGGTCTACCAGTTCTGGAATAACAGACAGTATCTGTGTTAGCCAGCAGAGGGCAGCATTTGATTGGTCAAAAGTACCAAATTTGCCTACGATTTATCAAATGGTTTTGTCATCATCTGTACCCTAAATTTTTCTGTGTAGGTAGGATGTCTGTTAACGAATTCAGTTTCTTGCTGCCAACTTTAATATACATTGTTCACAAACATTTATTTTTAAATTCATGAAAAAATGTAGAAACCCCAACATTTGCCAAACTAAGAATACCAAAAAGTAAAATAAGATGGCTGAGGTAATACATCTTTTACTGAAACAACTTCCATTGGTGAGAGAGCGCCACACAGAGTGCTTTTTCAGGTCTGGGGAAGGAACTCCCAGCATGCATCACAGCAAAGTGTGAGGTGGTACAAATCGTTTAGTTAGCAAGGGATCATTCAAGGTAATGTGCCACTCTGCCATGAATGGGCACAAAGCTGGAGACAGTTTTCAAAGCCACCCTTTCAGAGGCTCCGTTGGAAATCTGTCTCATGCACCTCCTTGTGTTCAGATTCCATAGAAGGAAAGGACTAGGTATGAGACATGCTCTCACAATCAGTGATGTGACCCAGTAACTGGAAACGATTTACACGCTATCACAGAAGTTTTTAGCTCCAGCTAACAATTTCTCTATTTTGTTGTACTGTTGTAAACACTTTTTTTTTTTAAATGTAAAAATGCAATCAGGAGAGTAGTTTGCCTTCCAAATGCTCTTTTACAAGTGCCTGTTCAAAGCAGCTGATCAGTTATGTCCTTAGCATCATCTTCATTCTTCAAAGTTATATTTAAAAAATAAGTGACAAACGTTTAGATTAAAAATATCACATGGCCCAAGACTTTAACTAGTGAACGCTGATTTTGGCCGCCTTAAGTTGGACACCTGAACTGTACCACTTAAAAACATGTGACCATTTTTTTAAATTATGGCCTTAGATAGCAATTCCAAAGGATGACGACAGACTTGGAGCTACAGTACTTTAATTTCAACGCTCATTTACCTTCATGGCACCTTTCAGTTCAGAAGCATCATACTGAGCCGGCGTCTTCAACAGGCCCAAAATCACGGCCTCCAGGTGACCTGACAGAGCTGATTTCAGCGCCGCAGAAAGTTCCTTTTAAAAAATAAAATAAAATTTAAAAAAAGATAAAATGATTGAAGCTCACGTCTGGCCTCCAGACAATTCTTGCCTTCGGTGGCTGTGAACCTCCAAGACTGTTACTGCTTTTCCTGGAGAGTGGACAAGGAAACAGAATACAGGGTCTTTACTCAGTGAAGTCTAGAAAGGAAAAATGGGTCAAGTGGAATTTCCTTCACCCCTTGAAAGGAAATCATCACCAATCTGCTTGCAGCCCAAGTCCCCAACCCTCATGGTTTCTCATTGCTAGAGAGAAAAATAAATAGAAGTAAATGTGCCCATTTCGTAGAACGTGGTGGAAATTCAGGGAACTAAAATTTAGAGTTCATATTATTTTATGCTTTTCAGGTCTTATTTTAAAGGCTCAGATTTAGTTGCACTGCCATCCAGTTAAGGAACATCAAACCCTCCTGATCAGTTTTGGAACGAAAGTCAGTCAGTGACCTCCCTAGATCTGGAGCTCTCGAAAGGACACAACTAGGTTCACTGCAGCTGTTCAATGTCTCACATGAACGAGTTTTGGTAAAACGGAAACAAAAGAAAGCCCACGATGACCTCAACCAAGTTCTGAAGCTCAGCTCAGAGAGCCAGAAAAATCCAAAATGCTTCAGCTCATTTCCACATCTGCCGAGGTGTCTCAAAGGAATCCTTTACACCAAACACTCAAAACAGGCTCTTCTATATAATTACTCGGTCACAGAGCGACTGGCCCCTTGAAGCAAACTGGGCCCAGCCTCCCCTGTGACAAATCAACCACCTCCTCGCAGAGACTGACCAAGTGATTCTAAAAGCCACTATGTGGCTCACCTGAGGGGGCACGAGCTACATGAAGCCAGCTGGGGCACAAGGGAAGAGGGAAGAGTGCCAGGACCCACCAGTTTGCTTGGATCAGGAAAATTGCTCGGTTTTGGTGTTACTTGGTGAGTTTGATGTTTTAAGACTAAAAGTGAACCCTTAAGGAAGAGCCTGAACAGATTTTGGGAGTAGTGTGAGTCTGTATTAGGATGGAAGAGACTGGCCAACCACCTGTGGGGATCTACAATCCTTACACGGCCCTGATGCCTGGGATGGGAAGTTACAGTGCTAGGCCCCAAGGATGTGAGAGTTAGATAAGGTTGCCTAGGCAGGTGGAAGCCGGCCAAGGACGGCGGACACCTCCCTTTCTTCTTTCTTAGCTCAGTGTCCAAGAGGTAAACAGAATAATAATTAGGCAGCTGTGGGAAATGTTAAGCTATCCATGAGAATCAGCTTGTGCTTGTGCTGTGTGTATGCTTGTAACTTTTAACCAATCAGCAACTGCAAGAAGAGGATGTGAGCAGTGCATGAAGTATTATATAAGATGGCTTTTGCCCTGGAATAAACGACTTGGCTTGCAATCATATTGGTCGCTGTGCTTTGTCGGGCCCGCAGGAACCTAAAACGAATGACGCCCCTGGTGGACTAAAGGAAGCCGGGGGCTGACTGGGGACTCCAGGTTGACTAAGACGCAACACCACCAATACAAGAATAATAAACAGGAATCTTTAGAACCATCTTTCCTTCAGTCTAACAAACATGTAACTCCACTGGCCATACTTGAGGTGCATTAGTCCATTGTATGCGCACGAAAACAGCTTTCAGACTTCAGATTAACCACTGCAGACAATGCACCCTCTCTAATCAATTCCAGTAGAGTATGATCGAGTCCATCCAACTTTGTCTGAAGTCTACTCTTTGCACTTCAATGTAAAGGTTAAAAAGCATGCAAACCAAAGCAATGAGATTAGAAAAACGGCTTAATTCACATGCGTTTAGGGGTTTTAATTTCTTTCCTCTTCCCTCATTCCATATGCTTTTCAGCTTTGGGCTTGTCTAAATGACACACCAGCAAAGCACACTAGAGGGGCATGATTTATACAGTGCTGTAACTTCCCCATGTAGACACTGCTGGGGCACTCTAAAGGCCATCTAAGTTTGTGTTGATGTAGTCCTGTTTCAAAGAGGATTTTATGTTAACGCAAACTAGGCACATATAAAAGCACACACAGGGGTGTAATTCGTAAAATGCACTTATGTGCTGTTTTCTATATGCTCTAAGCAGGTGTTACTCAGAGCAGTTAGAAAACAGCACGCAAGTACACTTTACACCCCTATGATTTGCTTTGCTGCACAATGTAGACACAATGCCCGTAGTTTCCTTTCAACCATTTCTGTTTCAGTCCAGGCACAATTTCAGTGTGACACTGACATGTGAAGTACACATCAACACTTCTATAGGGATTAGAGTTAAGTGCATTAACATTTATTTTTATAACTCTTCTCTCTTGCGCTCAAAAAAAAAAAAAAGTGCATCTAAAGATCTTACAGCCATTTTACCACAGAGCTTCAAAGCAGAGAGTCAACCTGCCCAGGCCATCATTACCAGAGTAAGTGGTTGCGAGCACCACGGCTACGTATGTGAAGCACTGGGAACTAGTTCTATCGTAAGTGAAGCTCTTTGACCTGATGTAGAGAGAAGTATCAATAATGTTCAGTGTTGCTTACAGTAAGCCATCGCTTATCTCAGGGAGCTTCATTCAATGCTGCTGGCCTTTCCTGCCCAGTTGGGCTCAGGAAAACGGCGCTTCTAGCTCTCCATGAGAGTCTGGTGTGAAGCCAGAAAGTCCTTTTTCCGGCAAAAGCTGTGTGTTACGCAATCTGTAGGTGACAGTGTCAGTGAGTGATCTGCGGTCTGTCTTAGATGGGTCTCCAGCTAGCTGTTCATCACAGATCCTTTAGGTGAACAGGACAAGCGTTCATACACTTAAACCGAAGGTGGCTTAGGACAGCACCGATATGAGGAAAATTATGGAAGGGCTGGAAATTGCTAATGGAAGGGCTGGAAATTACTCTGTCTGCATGGCCATTTCTAACCGCGGCAATGGAATGGTAGCCCGGCAGTGGGAATGTCTGCTAGAAGGAGTTCCTTCCTGCCATTCTCTGCCACCGCTAGACGTGAATCAAAGGGGAAATGGCAGCTAGCAAACACTTGCCAAGCAGCTCAATCCTTATTAAATCACACACTTAGAAACAGGAAAATGTCCCAAACAAAAAGGAGAATAAGGCGGAACAATCCCAAGTGACTGCTGGTGAACTGACTGACTCCCTGTAGGGTCACAATGGGCAGGGCTGTCCAGAGGTTTGCAGAGCTCTGTGCAAAGACACACCTAGACAAGGCGTCAGGCAAAAGGGAGGATTTAGCAGCTGCAGGGGTGAGGGATGCTGGTCCGCAAAAGAAAGATGGTCCAAAGAGGATGTGAGTTGTCATGAATGGGAAGAGAGATGGATTCATGAGACACACAGCGACCGATGTTATTAACAGATGTTTGAGGACCCCTGCTGTAAGCAACAGGATACAGCATGCCATGCATAATGTGCCAACGCCACCTCTTAGGAGGGGACTTTATCTTAGCAACGTAAACGGTCTCCAAGGAAATCCACCAGAGAATATCCCTAGAGAGCACTGGGAGGGGAGGACACCCCTAAATCATCAGACAGGATGTGTCAATTTCATGGGCTGTTTCCTGCTCTCTTAACACTGACTCATTTGTTTTCACAGTTGCCTTGGAAGGCCTGTTCTCTTAGTTTTCATTGTTTCCACAGGTCACTTTACCTTTGGCACCTATACACTTCCTATGGTATCTAACTGGTATCTTTAGCATGCCTGCGGGTTGTGATAAGGGAGGAACATAAGTGAAGGGAGTCAACGTCTGGGTAAAATTGTGCAGATCGTCCTCCTGATTTCAGAACTTTGGTATATTTTTAACAAAACTTCAAGTCTTACATTCAGGGTCCATCTTTTAACCACAACTATCCGGATGCACTTGCACAAGATGGGGGCTACACTCAGCTGTCTGTGCACGCATGTGTGCGCTGAGTGTGTGCACACCCAACATGCACATGCTTATGACAGTCCGTGGGTACCTACGTCAGGAATGCAAAAAAAATGTGAATTTCAAAACTGGGGCTCTGGATTTGTATTTGTTTCAGCTGCGTTTTCAGATCTTCTATTTGGTGTCTGACAAATCTGAAAGAGATGCATTGATCATAACCCCAATTGGAATCTATGCATGTTTTCCCTTCTTTTATGTGGGCATAAAACTTCAATGATAGTAAGATTTTAAAACTTGTTCAAGAGAACATCTCTTGGAACTCTGTTAGCAAGGCTTGTTTAACAGACAGCTGAACATCTTTTAAAAGCTCCTTTTCATCAATAGCTCAGTACACAGGATAGTCTTGTCAGGATAATACTTGGTGATGTTTTTAGCTGGGTGAGTGATTTTGTTCAGTACCTGCATGATTCACTGCATAACTGGCTGCAGCAGTCATTTAGGCTGACTTTGTGAATGAAAGCTGGAAGAGTTTCCTCCAGGTAAGCTACATTAACATGCAGATCCCTCACATCCTCTCTCTTTCACCGGGTCCCAGCACTTCAGGCATTAATTAAACTAAAGGATTTTCACACATGCTCACGCACATCTATAGCTACCCACATAAAAACACACAAAATGGACACAGCTTAGAATGACATTACAATATAGGATAATGTGACTGGCTAAAACACTGGGCTTGATGTTTGCAGATGCTAAGAACTCCATCTCCAAATGATTTCAGTTACAGGTGTGCATGCTCAGCATCCTTGGAAACTAGGCAGCAGAGACACGGCTTTTACTTCCAATGGTGTCCTACCTGCCTGAGAAAAGATGGGCTGCAATGGAGTCTTTTGAGCTGTGGCAGCACATCCCATCACCAGCATTCATGTTACTTTGGAATACCTACAGGTATAGTGCATCAAGAGATGCAGCTATTTCTCCAGCTGTCTTGATCCAAGGTCAGCCATGGTAAAAGCAAGTGGACTGCCCAGTGAAATCAATCATCGTATGATCACTTCAAACCTACCATGCACGTCAATAACGGTGCCCACCATAAACCAGCTGAGATATTTTCAATACCTTTTTAGTTCTCCGCTGATAGGCAAAGGCGATATCCTGCCTCTGTTCATTGCTGCGGTTTGTCAAAATGTTGATGATGGTGACTTCATCCACACCTACCGAGATATAAGGCAAAGGATTACTGAGAAATCCCCTCTTGCACTGGTCTCTTAATTATTAAAATAGTATTTGCTGGAAGTGCAACGTATGCAACACCCACAACGGACTTCATCAGTACCAACACTGCCCTCACAGTAAGTGGAGCCCGTTTCCACAGAGATGCACACCTAGTGTGCGCGAAGCCTGCTGTGCGCACGCGCTTCGAAACACGTGCGCACTCAAGCCTGCTCCTGCTTGAATAACTGGCCTGGAGCACAGAGATGGGGTGCTGCTTCTATCTCCTGCGAGGAGAGCATTTCCTGTAAAACTGGTCTGAACAGCAATTAATGACAGCCTGCTCATGTAGTTTCAATTGAGCAATTTCAATTAGGCTTCTTAATAAAGCAGTCCTTTTTCCAGTTCAGTTCTGGGCACATCGCTAATCTTCCAAACGCAGTCATTAGAAGGCAGGCCACTACCTTCCCTTTTCTCAGCAGCCCAGAGGCTCAAAAGGCTAAGGGCCCAGTACATCTACACTGCCATGTAAATCCAGGGTCAAACTCTGGCTCAAGTCTAATTCTCCTTCAGTCTACATGCGAATCACATGAATCCAGGGCTCGGACCCAGGCTTCCAAGATCCTACAGGGGTGGAGGGTGTGAGCCTAAGTCAAGCTGGGGCCCAGGGTGCAAACCCTATTGCGTTGCTAGGTAGGTGGGGAGTCAAATGTCTACACCTCAATTAAACAGCACCCTAGCCCGATCCCAGCGAGGACGACAGAGGCCAGCTGTGGCTGTTTAACTGCAGTGTAGACATACCCTGCAAGTCTACCAAAAGTATCTGACAAAGCCCTGGGCTGAATTTCTTTGTTGTCTGGACAGTGGAGTTGTCCCACACTGCAGACAAAGGGCAAGAGCAGCCACATTTTGGGAGGGTGCTAGGAAGTCTGGGAAGTGAGTGGTTTGACTCAGGCCCCCATAATGCTGGAGCCCTAGGTTGGGGCCCAGAGTTCAACAATTCCTACCCGGGGGTTACAAATAAGTAGATGCTCAAGCCTTAGGTTAACAAACCCCGGGTCTGCTAACTCAAGTTCTACTAACCCTGGGATTACCCAGCAGTGTACACATACCCTTGATACTTACTGGAAGGAGCTTCCCAAAATTGTCACTAGAAGATGCTCCATTCTCCAGTTTACCTTGTTTTAGCCATTGAGCTACAAAACAGTGGTGTTGAGGTTTCCAGATCAGTGTGTGTAAAATAGAGAGAGAATGTGGACTGGTTACAGGGTAACGGCTATGCTATACCTACAGAACTAGATGCACTGCCTACCAACAGAACCTAAAATGGAGACACGTGGCTTGGCCAGCCAACACTCATGCTCTGCTAGTAGACCTGCAGCATGAGCATGCAGATTGGCCTTCCCAAGGGTTCTCATCCCTCTGCCTTTTAAACAGACTCTCTTATACATCCCAACTTTCTAATTTCTAAAAACTGGATGCTCACCTCTTCCCCTGAGGCCCCAGCCCGCCCCATTCCTTCCTCCACGGCCCTGCCCCCTGCTCACTCCTCTCCCTGCTTCCCCTTGCCTCATTGCTCCATCCTCTCCACCTCCTTCCCCTCCCAGCTGGGCTCCCTCTGCTCCAGGACTGGGACAGGAGCTGCCATCCTTGCTGTGGAGCCTGCATGAGATGCAGGTAGGAGGCAGCCCTGCCTGAACAGGGGCTGGTGTGAGCGGATAACCCAGTGCCTCCCCTCCCTGTCCGTGGTAACCAGACTTTTGGTGTCCAGTGAGTACATCCAACCAGACATTGTACAGGTCCCTTTCAATCAGACTTTCTGATTAAAAGCCGGACACCTGGCAACCCTAATCCCAGTCCAAAATCCAATGAAATTAATTGCCACAGTTCTCATTAACTTAATGAGCTTAGGATCAGGTCCACAGCCTCTTCTCTAAACACCTGAAAAAGAGGAGGGAAGCTGAGCGGCAGTTAATCCTGATTCATCAGGAGCTAGGCAGTGTTCTTGCACCTATCACATGCTTTTACATTGCCAATCAATAGGATTTTACAACTGATTATTACTGTATTCAAATATAATAGATGCCTTGAGGTTTTCTGGCATTAACTCTTTGAATACCCATTCTAACAGAAAAATCAGTATTTACATTCCAGCAACTAACTTTGTTCCAACTAGTTTTTTGGGTGGATCTCTTCATGTAGAATGAAGGTCTCTGAATGTGCAGTGATCCAACTTCTACTGAACAATTGTTTAAAAAAATTAGCCACCAGTCATCAGGAGTAATCAGAAACACCACCACATTATTGTTAAAAAACATACTGGGCTGCCAGGGAACAAGGGGTTAAAGAGATTTTTGTGGAAAATATAGATGGTCCCGTCACATTTTTTAGGCTGAGTGGATTTGAACTGATCTGTAGAGGTTAGGTTAGTTCAAGGCATTCTGATTTAATATGGTAGGCGGTCAAATTTTCACAAGGCCTGGGGTAAAGATATATTGTTGTTCAAGTGAAACCTTGTTTTCAATTCAGAATCTTGCATCTCTAATTTATTTTTCACACTCCACCTACCTGTAATAGGCACAGCTGGTTTATAGAGGAAAAATAGTACCTATTCCAACCTTGACTACACTGTATGAAGCAGAAAATATTTACCAATCCACCCCCCAAATTTCTAACACTCATTTAATTGTGTCCCTTATACTACAATTCAGCTGAAAGTTAGCCCCTAGATATACTGTCCATTTGCATCAGATGTACAGTACTGACTAAGCATAGCTGTCTGGAGCTGCCACTCAACGAAAGACAGAAGCAGAATGTTACAGTTGTAGGAAATATCCAGATAAATTCTGCCAACCAAGAAACAGTAGCACCGCACACACAAGGACAGCCAGCCAGAAAGGGGAGTCAAAAAGCTGCTCACAGGGTTAGGTTCTAACAACATGCTAAAGTTTTCATTCGATTGAGTTCCAGTGGCCAATTCCTTTTTCCTAGTCATGGATGTAATGAGGCCTTTTGTATTCTCGGATTGAGAGGATGGGGCTTAGATGGGTCAAAGTGTCAGACTGGAACTGTGATATGTAAAATAGGTATTTATTGGGAGTTGTGTGCCAATCTGTGAACCCATATTCAGAATTGGGCTGCTCTCGCTTACATGCCAGGTTTGAAAAATAAGCCCAAAGTCTCTATGCTATTCTGTTTTCCAAAACAGTCTTATAAATAGCTTCCTTCAGATTTGTACACATTATAGTGCATACAGTGGTGTCTGTAATAAAAACAGGAGACTGCAGAACATACCCACTCATTCTCTGAGTGTCTTCTCTAAATTATTGAACCATTAAATACCCACTTAGATGCAGCATCTGACACATGGGGAAAGTTTGTGAAAGAATAAAATTATTAATTATACAAGCGCTGCTGTCTACAAAGACAATTAAGGGGAACATCTACAAGCCAAAACTCCCAGAGCACTTTCCGTTACATTGGCTTTTCTCCTGCTTCCATTGTTTTACTGTTAAAAATTACATTAAAAACCACCCCCACAACATTAACTGTGAATCCTAGACCTAACTTGACTCCTCATAGCAGCGCTGTTACTTAATAATGCTACAATGTGCTCACCTGTCAGTGGAAGGCAGCTACCTTATCTTTCGAGAATTGCTGATTCCTCCAATTTCAGGATTCGCAAGGAGTCAGATTCTTGTGAAAAATGGGCAGCATGAGACTGTTTCCAAACTTTCCACACCACTGCATTCATTTCTAGCCTAGCTTGACTGGACATGGATAAGGCCCTAAGTGCTAAGCTCTCCTCTCCAACTTCTGCTGCTCCACCACCCAACCTCCTAGGATCTCTGCTCAGCGCCAGGGGGAGATCTCCTGCAGAAGGAAGGCTGCCTTTTCATTTCAGATTCCTTAAATCACCAAACTCAGCTGGAACACCACACTGGAAG
>ML675621.1:3644692-3838136 GCA_007922155.1 Mesoclemmys tuberculata
CTTCACACTGATAGGCTTAGAATAAACACAGAATTTAAGAGGTCCCACAGTAAAGTGATCTGTTCACAGACCCATAGTTTCAGTCCTGATTCTATCATGACATCTGCAAGCTGCGATCCTTACTTACCTGTGGAGAGACTTGCTTCAATAGGGTGCTGAGAGGGAGTGATGGCCCATGGTTGCAGATCCCCTTACAAGAGTCATAGGCTGTTCTCTCCCCTTCCACTTTTAAGTGAACATCCAGGGACAAAAATACCTGGGGATTTATCCCTTTGACGCTCAACTTCCAAGTCAGACATTCCCAGGCGCCTGCCACTAAGGGGAGGTTTAGCCAGACTAGCTTCTTGTTTGGTATTGGACACTCTTGGGTAAACTCTTTTCTACTAGTTAGGAGTGAGATAATGAGGCCACACACCAAAAGAAAGGCTTTTAGCCTTCTGCTGCAGCCTGAACAATCAGTCTAGCTCAGAATACGGACGCTCCTCCTCTCTTTTTCCTGACTTTTTTTTTTTTTTTTGGCCAGGGAAAGAACAAAGTCAGTAACTGAGTCAAGGGACAAGACACCAAACTTCTTAAACCTGTGCAATCATTTTCAGATTCTATTATGAGCTAAGAGCACAGGCAGATAAAATGAGTGCCATGGGGTGCTGGCGCCATTTGTATAGAGGGGAAAACGGGGGGGCTGAGAGTCATTGAACCAAACTGTAAACCCTGAATATGATGGAAACTACTTCAAGCCAGCACCCCCAGTTCCAGCACCTATGCTCAGTGAGTGCTCTTCCTCTTCCTCACGCGGGCTTTGTCCACACTGGGAAAAGGAGCTGCAGTAAGAACACACTACAACTACCGTTGTTAAAAACCCCTCAGCACGTTGTAGACACACATATGTACTAGCGGAGTTACTCACAACTAGCTAACGCATTGTTCAACAAGGCTGTTTTCTAACAACTCACTGTTACCCAGTGTAGGAAAAGCCCCCCCACACAGCGAGCTCCTGCTAGCCAGGAATCACGGTCACAGGATAGCTGGTCACTCTGGATAAATTAAGCCCCGCTCCCCTGGACCAGCACAGGTGAATCCAATCCAGCCAATTCCAGAGCTGGGCGTGGCCTATAAAGGGTTGCTCATGGGCAGCTGGCAGGAAGGACTGAGACAGGCTGCACACCCTGAGGAGGTAAAGCCACACCAGAAAGCTCCTGTGGTGGGTCCCTGAAGCAAGGGGCCAGGGAAGCAGTGTTGGGCTGGTGCTCTACGAAGGGAGCAGAGCAGACAAACTGGGAAGCTTCCAGGGAGCAAGCATGCCAAAGACCCCCGGAAGCTAGGGAATGAGTTAAAGGATTGTTTTCCTGTTTGTTTGCTACCCTTAGTTAAGAAAATAAACCTCCATGCAGAAGACTGGGCATGGCAGGGCCTGCTTTAGAGCTGAGGAGAAATGCAGCCCAGTGACAATCACTCACATAACACTGCGTCAGCTCTTTGGCCCTTAATTCATTGCAGCATTCAACCAACCTCTACAGAGGTTTAAAGAAATCGAGTTTTCACGCTGGCATTTGACACTGGAAAATTGAAGTCTTCCAGCATTACAAAAATGACAGAACAAGAGCCCACAAACATTCACGTTCAAGCTTCCTGTTCACAAGCTCTGGGGATGGAAA
Source organism: Mesoclemmys tuberculata (assembly GCA_007922155.1). Taxonomy (NCBI): domain Eukaryota; kingdom Metazoa; phylum Chordata; order Testudines; family Chelidae; genus Mesoclemmys; species Mesoclemmys tuberculata. The sequence goes on from ML675621.1 coordinate 3,646,348, forward strand.
CACAAGTCTATTCATTGCTCTGGCATTTCATGGAAAATGCACGCTTGCACTTGAGAACAGGGAAGTCTGCAGTTAATAACGGCTCTGGACAGGATGCTGACTCACATTTGCTAACCCAGGGCGGGGCAGCAAAAAGATCTCTCTGCTGCTCACTGAAAAGCTCTGGAAGTTAAAGCTTTCCTTCAATCTTGATTAAAAGCAAATTTATTTTTGCTGACCATATCTTGCTTGTGTATGTCTATCCACGGGTAACAAGCAGAGTTGATAACGTTACTTTTGATACTGTATTTTTTTTCTAACATGACTATTCCTTCCAGGCTCAGAAAACAGTTACAATTGTCAACTTGAAAATCTTTTTATGATGAAAAATATTATTTTCCTTCTGACTGCTATTAACTTGTCTTTCACACTGCTGTTGACATAGTGACTTTAGCATCATAGCTTAATCAGAAGTAAAAACCTCAGCTGTGTAAATGAACAGTTGAGTTTACCTTTTTTTTTGGTTGCTTTAAAAAAGGGCCACTTATGAATCTCCGTGGGTCCAAAATATGAGCTTATCTTGACAACCATCTAGACACCAGAAAAGCCAGCAGATACTCTGATAGTCTCCCAGTAAAAAATTATGGTGCACTTACATTATAGCAGGAGGCAATACAAGTGCATGAGTTTTTACCATGAGTCTTAGTTTTGCCTTTAATTTTCAAGGACAGCATGGATGGAATGGCAAGAGACTCTCTCTGCAATCCTGAAGGTGGATCTTTGAATATAGGACTTTGGCCAGGGGCGATGTTTTAGGCCTACTAGTTTTGACAGCATCCCTTCAACTTTTAAGTACTTCTGATAACAAAAAAAAGAGCACTAGGTTTTGTAGAGCTACCCAAACCCTGGTTGAATCCATTCTAGCAACAACAGCACTGGGAAGGGATGATTTTTCAGATAACTATGTGCCCACATAGCCTGATGGTATTACACTTCTACAGGGAAAACAAATAGTCTGCCCTAGTCAGGGAAACAGCACGCCCAATAACCAGCTTGTTTAAACAGAGCCATTGATACCATGGTTGCAGTGGTCATATGGGCAGGCACAAAGATCAAGTAGGTAACTGTGGTTGGATGGTGGGTGAACAGATAGAGATGGAAACAAAAAAATACAAGGTTTGCTAAGCTGCTTTAAAAGCTAGCAATGCACAACAGATATCAACAAGTGCCCAGTTTATGTGGTTTCCTAAATAATGGCTATACAAGAATGAGCAATTTTACATTTATAGGAGGATAAGGGAAAACAGGAATGATGTCCATAATTAAGGGTAACCTGAATCAATGAGAAAGCTAATGAGTTAATGAAGCCACCTAGTGGTGCTGTTTTGTCATTAAACCTAAAAGGCAATACTGTAATAAATATATTCAGGTTTGTGTGTAAGTTGGTGCTAATGCTATGCCTCCATTGTGTTACTTCATAACGATTAGAAGAATACACCACACAAAGTACATGGGAAGCATTTCTATTTTGACAGCATCTTTAGGCACCTAAATACTTTTGTAAGTCTGGCCCCAAGGTTCCTTGAACCAGTTTTGGGACTATCTGATGTGAATTGAGATGTGCATGGTTTTATCATTCTTGCTTGAAATCCTGGCCTCAATGGGAGTTTTGCCTTTGACTTCAGCAAGGCCAGGATTCTCCCATTGTGTTTTGCTTTGTAGGGATTTCTCTGAGAGAGATATTACAGTGATACATCTGTTTGCTGCTACTGTTAACACTCTCAACAAATATCTCTCCATTCAGTTTTGTGGATTTCAGAGTCTCTCTCCTGTAGAACATGCTAAACTGGATTTTCATAAGTGCATGTCAAAGGAGCTTTCCTCTAAACTTTTATTCTCACACATTAAGAATAACATTAACATGCACAGGCATGCTGGACTATCCACATACAGAATACAATCTTCTAGAAAAATCTATGGATTATGTGACAGTCACGCCTCTGGTTTCTGGATAAGATGGATGTATTCAATGTTTATTTTGGGAGCACTCTCACATAAGGAATTATAAGATAACTGTTCATCCACTAATGGAACAGAAATATACCATGTGACTTAGGTAACAATTCAGTCACACAGTTTGAATTTTAAATGTCAGAACCGACTGCTCACAAGTCAGCCAAAGAACAAGAATTAGTCTGCAAATTATTTTCAACAAACATGAGACGGTCACTATGCTCAATCCTCAAAAGGAAAAATTTGTGTTATGAATTATTTATTATTACTTATTCACCCAACCCTATTACCTGTTCTGAATTATAAATATGCATAGGTGTAACACAACACATTTTCATGAACTAGATAGGTATGTGCGTATTATATTACATTTGATACACACGCAAACAATAAGCATATCTCAATAATTAAAAATATGGACATGCGATGCAAGTTATTATATATTTTTTCCTATACTGACTTTCTGAATGCACATCTAGGTTCGGATACCTGTATTATCCAATGTAATGTGTAGCCATGCATCAAGCAGGCAGAGGTGGTTGGACTATTTTATATGAAGCTATTTTGCAGAGTAAGGTCCCAAATAATTTCCTCAATCCTTTCCTAACAAAAGGAATACTGTAGAAAAACTTAAACCTGGCTTCTGTAATAGGACATGTTTATTATACAGTGATACTGGGTAAACCAGAGCTAATCAGTTAAATGGCATTTATTAACTATGGGGTTGCGTTGCAGTTAATTACAAACCATTTTATGTAATCTGGACTCATTCTTTTCTACTTTAGATGGTTTTTCTTCTCTGGGTTTTTGAATATATACAGTAAACTATGCACAGCTGTGCTGTGAACCCTCTGCATTTAATCCAAAGCCAATCAGATTTAGAGCAACAAACTCTTACTTGTGCTATCATATTTTTGCACTGATTCACTCCGTTCCCAGTGGATACATCATAGCCTTTCTATCAGATGATAAATCCCACAGTGGATAGATATGGATCTAAAAGCTGATTTGTTAACCAGACAGATGGAAAGCTGGTGTAATGTTCTTTGGATATTTTAATTTGCAAAAGATGCATGCATTCTATAGACTAAGCAACAAAAGGTGTATTTGAATGCTTGGTTACTACATAATCCAGTTGTGTGCTTAGCTATTTATAGTCTATTATGAAATCTGCAGCTTTCTGCTCATCTTACAAAAAGCCAAATAGAAGAATATATAGAATTATTCTCCTTCAATTCCATGAGCCATTTATATGGCACTATCCAAGCAATAATTATTGAGATAAATATCAGTGATACTTGATGAAAACAGAAGTTCTTATAGACATCTACATGTTTATTAGTGTATAAATATTGATGAGTCTTTTTGCTAAAGATCTGGAAAATCCTACAAACATTTTCCATTATTTGCTCACAGAAGGAATTCCTAATGGTAATTGTCATTACACTGGTTTTTCTATTAGGTCAATTTTTGTCTGGCAGACATACCATGGCAACAAACATATGTTTAGAGAGTTTGCAAATGGAAATTCGTCTGAAGTAACAAGAGCCCAACCTCTATATTCAAGCGTTCAAACTATAAAGAAATGGAATTTTAAAGAAAAGGTTTTAAGGTTGTGCTTTATCTCCCTTAGGCATGTTCTATTTGGGTAGTTGTCCTTACAATGAAACAGTCAACGTCAGAACCACAGAGTCTCCATTTAGAAGTCAACATGTTACCTTCAGCAACGCCTCCTGGATAACAGATACAAACCCAATCCTGCAAACACTTATGCATCTTAGTATGTTTCCTTATTATTTAAGTATCTGCATGATCAGGCACCATTTTTGGTACATTTAAGCAGATGTGTTCCCCAGATCGTCAAAACAAATTCAGCAAATTACTTATTCTAGTTGAAAAAAAATGAGCAAACATTAGCCGGGCTTTTCCTGACAGGACAAGCCCTTCTGTTGCCCAGGATATTTAATGGAAATTACAATAATTAACAGCTTGATACACCAGAGTAAATTTGTCATTATTTTGAAGGCTTCACAGTATTTTCAAAAGGTTGCCCTATAATCAGCACTGCAAAATATTGTTAATTAAACCTAGACAAAGCTATACACACAAAGCAGCCTGATTCAGGGCTATGTACCCCTCACCAGCTCTCTTTTGTAAGAAGCCTGCTTTGTTGGTTTAAAAAACAAATGTGAATTTCAGATTTTAAATCCATTCCTACTTTGGTAAGATGAGCTCTTAGAGCAGTGGTTCCCAACCCCTGGGTTGCTTGCAGCCCAATCAGCATACAGCTGTGGCCCATGTGACATCCTCAGGGCCATACAGGCAGTATATATAGTATGTGGATGCGACCCACATAACAGAGAGCTGCATATGCCGCCAGCAATGGTAAGCAGGATTAGAACCACTGTCTTAGAGAAAAACAAATGATTATTTTTTCTCCTCCAGCTCATCATCAGTTGGTGGTGGTTTTGTTTTTTCAATAGCTAATTTTAAAATAATCATCCTTTAACTTTTTAAAAGCAAATTTCCCTCACATGGAAATGTCATGCTGTGAGGAACGGGCAATGCTTTTATGCCATCGTTCTTTACAATCCTGTGACACAACACTGAAGAATAAAAGGGGGACTTTGTTCAGATTTATAAAAGTCAGCATTTCCTTCAGATAAGTGGCTCAGCTTTTTAATGCCTCTCTGTTCTGCTTCTTGGCAAAACCTCAGCGTTTCCAGCCACACCCAATTCTTTTTTCGGATCAGAGTGGAAGAGACTAGAATATTAACCACACCCTTTCTTTCTTATGAAGGAGAGGGAAAGTTGCCCTGCATGTCCACGCTGGAAGCAGAATGAAGTATTTTTGTAATCAGGTTGTGATGTTTCTTCCTAATGTGGTTCCAACAAACAGGGCTGAATTGTGTCCACAAGGCAGTTCTTTCCCCAGAACAAAACTACCATGCTGCCTAACTGCATTTGTCCTGGGAAAATCTGAGCAGCTATCCCAGTAAACCTCAGCAGCGATAGAGTGCCTGCAAGACACTGAGAGGCACCAACAGTGGAGGCGGTTGGAAAAAGTTCTCTCTTCTGACGAAAATACTGAATTTTTGGGGAAAGCGGGGGACAAAATTATTTCAGCCAAAAACTGAAATGTTTTGATACTGAAATGCTGCCACTCTCCTCTGTAAACCAGGATCTTACATCCCCCATAATGCAGTGGGACTACATCTCCCATATTGTACTAGTCTCCCCTCCCCTCTTCAGCGCTCCACTGTACATTATGGGAGATGAAGTGCAGCTGGGGAGCTTGGTCCAGAGAGAACATGGGCATGAAACACTCGAACCACAACTCCCATGAGGCATGACAGATCATTTCAGAATCAAGATATTTTGATTTCCGGGCCTTTTTGGGGGGTGGGTGGGGTGTGATTCTAAATTTTCTGCAAAAAGTAGACACTTTTTCCAAAAGTTGAAAACCCAATTTTCCATTAAAAACAGTTTTCTATGGAAAAATTTCAACCAGCCCTAAACAGCAGTCTGACATCTTATTGCACAGGGAGTAGGGAAAACAGAAAACTGATCAAACTGGTTACACAGGCACAATTAGGGGCTCTGATCCACACACCAAAAGAACAGCAAGTAATTAGTTACTAGAAGACAGTCATATGGCAGAGGGAACTCTAGTCAGGGCTCAAGTTTAGTTTTTTCAGGCCCAGTACAAACTTCTAACACGGTCCCTCTCCCATAATGGGGATTGCAGCCTGGGTTTCTGGGGCCCCCAGGGCCTCCAGGCCCCAGTAAAGTGTACTATTCCCCCCACCCCATGGGGGCCCTGCCTCTAGTGAAGAGGTGCATGGTTACCTACCACAATTACTAACCAATACTCTGATACTGCAATCCATTCCGTTTGTGCACACCACCACACACATCACCAGTGAACTGCAAGGCTGAGGTCCAACTATTACTCTCGTGGTACATGGACAAAAGCTATGTTCTGGACTAACCACACAACTAACTTGTTACAAACTCAGGAAGAAGTTGAAGTGGCAGCAGAGCCAGGGACTATGAGACAGTAACATTTCAGCATCTTGGCCATTTGTTATTTACTGCTCTGTTCAGGTAGTGTCACCTATTACTATGGTTAGACTATCTGAACGGGAAGAGTCCGGTTTAGACATTTAATTATACGCAGGGATGCAGTAACCACTTAAAGGGCCCTTTTCAGCGTTGTAATATTTTGAAGAGGCAGTGAACGCGGCACTAGATTGGGCGTCACGAGAACTAGGGTCTGTTCCCAGCTCTGTCAAAGATCTGCTGTGTGACCTCTTTAAATTTAGATTATAAATTATTTGGAAGCAGAGGCTGTCTCCCACTATACAATTGTACAGTCCTTAGCACAAAAATGGGACCTTGGAATTAGTTGGGAGAACCAGGTGCTAACTGAATGCAAATAATGAATCATCTTCATTTTATTGCTACATAATTATGATATCATAATGGAACACTGTTTCCATTGTCACATCACATGTTCCAATTATGTCCCTTTAATTTTACACCCAATATTTCAAAATATTAGACCAGTTTTCCATGGAAAAATGATTAATTCCTTATCCTAGAAGACAAAAGATTTAAATGCACTTTTAAATTTATTTAATCCATTTTCCAAAATTAAGATTAATCCTGGGAAGGAAATGTGGATTTTTATAGACTATTCCAACCTTTCTTTGCGACAAACATTCAGTTTAAATTTAAAAAAAAAAAATTACTTCTTCTCTTTCTAAGACTGTTCTACTATCAGTTTTAAGTCTTTCTCTGCCAACATTTCAATAGTACAAGTAACTAAGAAGAACACTCAAAATAAATGCCCTGAATTAAGGACAGTACGTGGTAGGTCAAGAGACCTAGTACCCTAGTCATATGATATCAGTTCTATCATTTGAAAGTATAATGACAGAGAGAGAGAGAGAGAGAAACCTGTTCCCCTACCTTTGGTCTTGATGGCTGTTTCAATGGCTGCAGCATCTCTGTCAGCATCAAAATTTGCATATGCCTTGACTGTGGCATATGCACTCGGAGGAAGAGAATGCTGTGATTTAAAAAAAAAAGAAAAAGGCAAAATTAAAGTTTTTCACTTTGCTTTTTGGTTAACATATTGCTGCTTCACCTTTTGGGACTAATGCACTGTCATTTTCCCAATCCACACACGAGGACAACCTATCAATATAACTGGAATTCAGCTAAGAGCCACTGCTTGCGACCCTCTGAATGTATTACCGTTCCAGGAATCCACCTTACAGATGTACATTTTTCATTAGCAAAAGCGCACACAATTGGGCATGACATCACCGGGAATGGAAATCACACTGTAATTCTGAGCACAATTCATTCATTAGAAGTTGAAATGTTAAAAGCCTTAACTAACTTGAATGCAAAGAAATTCATTTAATGAAGTAGGTTTGGAAAAGATTAAAAAATGTTGAGTCAAAATGACAAAACCCAGGAGATTTCAACCTAAAGTTAATTTTATGAGTTTTGTGAATCAAAGGCAGACAATCAGGGTGGAGGGAATCAGAATTAGTAGTGATTAAGTTATGTACAGTGGGCCAAATTCTGTGCTCTACACAGCTGGTGGATTTTACAGGATCAAGACATTTTTAGCATTCTTTTCAGGGTATAGTGCATCTTGAAAGCACCCCGGTTACTACACAGGGAGCTCTGAAATGCCCTGGGCCTGTTTTCTACTCAATTTCACAGGAGCGGAGGGGGGCAGAGGGGGATGGTGGCTCAAGTAAGAGACAAAGGTTTTCAACACTTAATTTGGCCGTAAAACACTTATTTCCTTTGTACCTTCAAACTCTTTAAAATCAAATTGTTAAAGAAGAGCATGTATACAAGGCATCCTCTAAAACACCACTGAAGTTGTCCGCAGTTGTGATATCTGCACAGCTTTTCACCCAGAATACACTGGCAAACACACAGTGCCCTCCTTTGAAAAATAAACTACACTGCAGAGACAGGGAACAAATATCATTATGGAAAAGAACCACCAATTTTGTCCCTATTGCCAAAAGACATATCAGCCAAAGCAGCCAGAATTTGGCCCTGAGCCACACCGAGATATATGATTCCCCAGAATCTATATATTTAGTTGCCAACAAAAACGGAGATTGTGAAATCTCTATGAAGGCGCACACGGTAGTAGAGTGCCCAGCTGATGAATAAAGATCAAAGGATTATTTTGGTATATCTGGGGTTGAAAAGAGACACCCAAGAGCCTTCATCTACAGGACAAGCTGGCAACATGTTTTGTCTCATGATAAAAGGTATATAGCCAGGTCCAGGTGAAAAATATTGGAAGGCTGTAGGGGTGAGCTTCGTTCTAGAATGCATCCGATGAATTTATTTTACATATAACCAAATGTTCCCATTACTTCTACTTGATATCATTTGAATTTTTTCTCTTTGTTAAACAAACTGTTGCTTGTTTTCACTATAACCCTATCTAAGTGGAGCGGTGACCTGAGGTGAAACTGGCATACTGGAGTGTGCTGCTTCTTTGGGAGCAGCGAATCTGTGAATATTGTGAGCATTCAGTGAAACGGGCTGGACACTCCAGGGAGATACTTGATGACTTGGGGGCTTGAGCATACCTATCGATAACTTGTAGAGGGGCAGCAGAGCCCACGTAGGCTTATGTAAGCTGGTGGAGTCATGACTGACCCAGAGAAAGCACATACCAGCTCTCACACTAAGGGCAGGTGGTAGCGAGCTGCCTCACGGCCCCGTGAAGTGTCACCGTATTCATTACTTGAAATTACCTAATATTTTGGGGGTTGGAGGGAGGGTTAATTTTTATGTATGACTTGACTGAAAATTCTCTGCTATTATTTAGGATTCCAGTTTTATTGGTTAGATGTGAATGGTCAAAGCAAAGTTTTTTAATAAGTCAATTGAATATTTTTGCAGTATTAACCCAGCTCTACGGCTTACTTGCATCAGGAGCATGCAGAGCTCAGCAAAAACTCTCCATAAAGAGCAAAACTGGAGTAATTTACTTCATCACAAGCTCCAAAAATAAGCAAAAAAGTCTGTGATCACCCAGTACAGTTCTGCAAGTAGCAGCCATGAAAAGGTACCAAGCCAGAGGAAGGGCCTAACCCACCGGTGTTCAGAACTGCAGAGCTGGGATTCACTTCCTCACTGATTACAATCACAGGCAACCACAAATTCATGGCACAATATCCTGATATTTCATTGTGGTAATATCATATACTGGTTGCAACATCATGGATAACACATCAAGCCACAGTTACATTGTGGCTTTCTGGGACTGTTACATTAATACACTAGGACAAATAATACATTAATACATTAGGACAAATGCAGACATGGTGTAAGCTAGCACAACTCCACTGACATCCGCAGCCTCACACTAGACTTGGAAGAATATTATCTGAACTTTTTTACTGGGGGAAAGAGTTTTGTTTTGAACAAAAAATGACTTCTTTGTGTGGGGAGGGGAGGAGGAAGAAGGGGGGAATGTGTGTGTGGGTGGGTGGGGGGAAATCAGGATTTTTTTACCCACAAAACCCACAAAATTGAACATTTCTCAAACCTTCAACAACCAAAAGCCCCTGAATGTTCAGCTTTCAGTAACCAAAAACTGAAAATTGTCAGTTTTAAACTGGATTTTTTTTTTTAAGTTTTTCAAGCGTCTGGTTTTTCAAAAGCGGACAGAAATTAAAACATTTCCACTCTTTTATCAAAAAAATTTGCAGAAGAAAAAAAGCATTTTCTGAGCAGCTCTAATTCATATCACTTAAAGACCAATTCTGGAATTGGCCCAATCTCATCTATTTCTCTTTCCCGTTATATGGGCAGAGTAAACTGTGGGGGTGTTCCCCGCCCCTTTCTGCTTCTAATCCTCTTGTCCATTTGGAGAGGCAGGGAGGAGTTGCACCAACTCTTGTCTGTTTGCTCAGCATTCCCTGCATTGTCTTTCATGGGTCAAGCAACACAAACAACTCCCTTTATCAGCTTTGGAGAAGCTTTAATTAAACCCATGGACTCCACAAGAGTTGCGTGAGACCCTGTGGATCACGTCTCCAGCACCAGAGATGGAGTATCACCAGCGTAGCTTTTAGTTTGGGCAGTTCAAGTGAATGAATTACATGGCGTTTCAGATCCTCACCCTTCCAATCAGTACACTTCAGTCTCAGCCCGGAAAAAGGCATCCTGGAAAGGAAACAACGCAAATCTCTTTTTCTAGTTCCTCACACTGATACTTACTTCTCCCTCCAGGCTGAGTTTCCCTAGAATTTCATGGACTGTAGTCATCTTGAAAGGAAACTGGGGAAAAAAAAAAAAAAAGACTTCATATAATTTAAAAAACAAAAAACCCACACAAAACCACACACTGAACTAGCCCTGTTATGCCATCGCACTGCACCAAAGTTGAGACAATCCAGCAAGACATGAAGTAATAAATAAGGGATTAACTCAAGCATATACAGCAAATGACACACATCACAACAGGATAGGAATTGGTCTTCACTCTCCTATATGGCAGTAAGTGACCAATGCTGTTCAAATCACTTTTACTAAACTTTTAAATTTCAGTCAATAAGTTGTAGAAGTCTTATCCAAAAAAACCAAACAAAACCAAAACACCCCCCACCCGCTCCCAACTGATTTCAAAATCAATACTACTAATTGACTGAGGGCCATTTCCTAAAAATCTGAGTCATGACTCTAATTACGGACTGCTTTGCTAGAACCACAAAGGATATTACATTAATGAATTTTTAAACACATTGACAATTATCAACTTTTCTTAGTATCAACAAATTTCTTTTAGAGAGACTGTATCCTGGGCCCAAACCACTGCCAAAAAGCAATTAAAACCAACTGTGTTTAGCCAGTGACCTGAAATTCAGAAGCTATATTTCTCAAACACAAGTGTTGAAATAATTTAAATTCACAGAGGCCATCTGAATTTTACAGAAGCAGTTGATGTTATATGATCTGGAACTTGTGAGCCAGAACGCTTGCCTAACTTTGCACCTGACCAGCTAAACAGTTTCTGATATTGCTACTAAAAATAAAATAAAATTACAAGTGGGGGGTACAAACTGTAATTAGCAGCATGATTATCAGATCATGGGTAATAAGAACCCCATCAAAATGCAGACCCCAAAAGGAACAACAGAGTACAATGAGTGGAGTAGGATAATCTGCATCATCATGGGGAGTAACTTCTCTTGCCAAAAACCTGGTCCATTTCATATCACAGCCAAGACAACAACTTTCTTCTCAGCAATACTTAGTGATGGCACCTAAGCATGCTGAAATTTGAAGAGTTCCAAGTATTGGTTTTTAATCACCCAATACGATCAAACGCCTAGGTCTATGAAAGATAAGCCTAATGTGCAGATCCTATACACTGCAAAAATGAACATTTCAACTGGACAAGCTGATGCCATTATACCATTTTTCCATGACAACTGTGGTTTCTTTGCCTGAGCAGTGGTGCTGTTTGACTGGGAGGGTCCTAAATCATCATAAGGAAGAGGAGAATTTTTTCGAGGGGTGTAAACGGGAGTAGTTTAGGCAACATCACTGCATTCCTGACATTCTGGCAGGAATGTGGGCGCTCCCAAATTCCACTAACATGAAGAGAAACGTGGCCATTTGTCTCACCTTCTAACACTGCCAGTTGCACTGAGGACAGTGCTTGCATTTCAGCTAACGGGTGGGGAAATGTACCCCTGATAATATCACTGATCTTAGGCAGTATGATATGTTCAGGTGTCAAGCTACTTCACATGTTGGAAACTAGGCACTTTTAGACCAATAGCCCTGCTTGGACGTCACTCGCGTGCAGTTAGCATTTAGCAAACATCGGCTCAGGAGATTGTCCTCAGGGCACCAGACCGAAAAACTGAACAAAAGTATATTCAGCCTCAGTTGGAATTTTTCTTCCCTCCTGGGCCCCCAGCAAGAATCCTCCTGTTGCCAGTTCTCCTCTTCCTCCTCCCCATTACCTCGCTCCCCTAGCCGCTTCCCTTTCAGTTCATCTTCCAACCGCCAACCCCGCACTCACGAGTCAGAACTACGGCCAACCACTCAAAGTAGCTCAGCTAGGAGCTCACGTTTGAGGGGGTCAATGAGTTCCAAACAGGAGAGATCTGGGGTGGAATTTCTCTTCTAGAAGAATTCTCATCCACTTCCCAATTCTGGAAACTCTCCCTCGTTGCCGAGCTCGTATATGCCAACTCCTTACAATGCCCAGTTTCCAAGTGTGGCTCTCCGGAAAGCAGATGAGAGTTCTAAGGGTGGATATCAAGCAAAGAATAACTGTCACTCAGAGTCATCAAAAGATCAGATGAGCAGGTACAATCAGCCAGTGCTGCTAAAGAACATGATGATCTTGTCAGGAAAACTGTCAAAAGAAAATAAGAGTTGGTCCCTAGGTACCTTTGCAGCACTATATGGTATTGCTGGAAAAAGGGACACTGTGTAATAAGTTAGAAAAAGCCAAGAAATAAGGCTTTATATATTTTTAATACAAAATAAAATCTACTTCTACTCATATTCCTCAAGCACCAAATTTTTTTAGCTGTAGTATTATATATAACAAAGACAACACCATGAATGATTTTTATTTTATTTTATTTTTCTTCAACCCTCATGTGCGCCAATATTTGTTCTTCTACGTTGTTTGACTTCCAAGACAGAACTGAACAGAACTGGGCCAGCTGTGCTACAGCTGCATGGACTAGATTTGCTTATTATGACGGCTACAATTGTGTAAACATGGAGAATGATTTTCCCTTCCTACCAAACTTTTATTTCCCAACAATGTCTTTGATAAAGTAGTAAAACAGACGGGAATGCTGAACAGTGCATAAGGCAAAAATCTCTCCTTCAGATATCAGTCCTTGTTTTAATATTAGAAAATGTAATAATTGTTATAAGAGTAAATTGCAGGAGCACTGTGGTGTTGTTTCAGTGTAGTATAGATACTGTAATCGCATCCATACGTAACCTGTCCTAGCTTGTTTTAACTATCTTAAACTTGCATACTTATAAGCACCCAAAACAGTTAAGAATCCTTAAATCATCTGAAGCAATCTAGGTGGGAAAGAAACAAAGGTAACACTCCACTCATTTGTCTATGGAATAATTAAAATATAGTATCTAAGGGAGGAAGTTTGGGACATCATTAATTGCAGTGAAATAGTCACATGACAGAAATCCTGAACAATCCAGGTCCAACCCTCTAAAAGAGGCAGAGAAGAAAGTCTTAAGGCCTTGCACAATCCTTAATCATGCTGATTATGAGAACTGTGATGTGTCAATTATATTACGAAAGTCATAGTACTGGTTAATTCTTAATGACATTAAATGTTCCAAACAAGGCAATCTTTGTACTTCAGATGCTCTAAATTGATCAAGATATGCGGCTAAGAAATCTTTTGGTCTTGCATGAAAGAGCTAAACAGCTCCATTGAAAGCTGAAGAGAATGCAATTGCAGTATAGTCTTTCCAAGAGTAACAATCATCAGTTTTCTGCAAGCCTTCCCTTTCCTAATCAAATAAAAACCACATGGAATCAGGCTTGCTGGAACAGAAAACTTGAACGGAGGCCAGTAACTGAGCAAACACACCCTCTTCTACGGTTCAAAATGGTATGTTCGCGGAGTCACCAAACAACAAAGCTATGGCAACCAAAAGCCAATCAGAAACAGGTTTAGTGCAGACAAAAAGAAAATTGGCAGCATAATGAGGATTTTTGTAAAATCAAGGTTGCAGATAAAGATTTTCAATTACAGAATAGGTGTATAACTAGCCACAACACTCAAGCTCCTTCATTAGAATTTGGGCTCTGTATCTGTCAAGACATGCCCACTGTCCTCAAGCAAACTCCCTGGTTACTGGTGAAGTTCTGACTAGTACTGATTTGACTGGGGTAGATTTAAAATAAAAACCACATGTGCAGTTTTGTTCTTCCTTAAACTGGAAGGAATCTGGGCTTCTACTCCCAAGCCTTTAAGGCAAGTCTTCATACCTGCAGACAAACCAAGGCAATTTGCTTTTCTTCACAAGGCTATAATGTGCTACTGAATCACACTTTCATTAAAATAAAGGAACAGTAATACATAGAGAAGTGAAAGATCTCAAGTATTCTTTGCTGATAGAAGACGCAGTTTATTCTTGGAGGTCAATTGTCCACGCTATTACTGGTCTGTGTCTGATCCCCACCCTCATAACAACTTATGTGATTATCAGGCCATTTGGTAGAATCCTATAGCAGGTAATGTTGATTTACAGACGGCCTCAGATCTCTTGGTTTCTGAGCACAGCTCAGATTGTCATGAAAGCAAATGTGCTCAGGTCCCATGAAAAAATTGCCAGGCAGATGAGGAGGCAGCGAACCTATTGTCATAGGCTGAAAACATGCACCATTTTTATGGATGACAGAGAAGGGTGTTCCTAGGCTTATGGAGCAAAGAAATAGAGAATTTAAGAATTAAAGTTCTTACAAGCAGGAGGATCCCATTCGGTTTAGTCTTCCAACCAAGACAGGGTGTGGCAACAGAGCAGCTCTGCTCAGAGGTTAGGGGAAAAGTGTGGAGGAGGAAGAAAAATACCACAAAAAAGGAACAGAATGTCTGTTCTGAACAGAACAAGGACTAAAAGCCATTTATTTGAACAGAATGGTAACTGGAAATACAGGCAGGCCTGGCTGCGTCCACAAGCTGTACCCCAGAGCTTAGCAGGGCAAATGAAGCCATTGTCTGGGCCATGAATTGATTAAACTTTAAAAGGAAAAGATTTCACAGAACATATCTGAAAACCGTTATTTCTACCCACTAGAACAATGCACGATATTTTAAACGCACGCTCTTCCACCAGTCAATTCTATCGAAGCCAGCAGGGATCGATGCTCCATTTTCAGTTGCCTATACCATAACGTGAGTGTTTAATCAACACTAAAGCTAGGACATCTGTAGGTCTATACTTAAAATCCCTGAGATTCTGCAGGAAAACCTGTTAGTGAAAACCACTCCATAAAAGTGCAACTAGAAAAATACACTCACTGGGGCTGCTCAGTACCACCAGACGGAGCAAGAGCAGTAACATACAAATCCTGCAAAATCCAAATCCAAGGAGAAAACCTCTGCTGTACCACAGCACAGACCTACCCTGCGGAGCCATCTTAATTCGGACACGCAGGCAGTGTCCAAACACAGGGCTAAAAGTATCTTCCAAATAAAATCTGTCAATGGCATCAAAGATTCATTTTGAGTAACTGTTACCTCTTTCCCTCTTTGTTTAGGTCAGTGTTTCTCAAGAAGCGGTCAATGGACCTGCACCATTCCCTGAGATCTCCCTGATACAGTATAGGAAGCTGGCCCCTGGTATCAAAAAGGTTGAGAAACACTGGTTTAGTTCTATGTACAAAGCGCTCTTTATTCAGAGTCCTAATGCATAATGGTTCAATAGTTTTATGTACAGTGAACCCTAAAGTGTCTGGTAATGAGCCAAATCTGTACATGAAGGAAGGTAACAGCTACATGGCCTCCCTGAAAGCACCCTCGTATTGCTCCAGTTAAAATACACTGTCCTATTCCTCACCCACACACAGCAGGGGTGGCCCAAAGCCTACCCATCCTGGCACTGACACACAAAGGCCCAAAAGGCAGCACAACCCGTGTAGCTGTGGGCTGGGGGAAGGAGGTGTAATAGAGAAGCGAAGCTCAGCCGCGCAGATGCACTATCCAAAGCCATCTGCACAGCAAGCCCGCAGAGGCAGACGCTGCTAGCCCAGCTGCGGCGCTAGGGCATTGCCCCGCCACGCCCTGAGAAGGCGTCTGCGGGCAGGGCCCGTGCGCTCGGGTCACACGCGGCTCCCGCTTCCTTCGGCCGCTCTAACGGGAGCGGCGCTGCCCCGCGTGGAAGCCGCATTCACACAAACTCAGACCGCAGCTGCCGCCTGCAC
This sequence comes from Mesoclemmys tuberculata, assembly GCA_007922155.1. Classification (NCBI taxonomy): domain Eukaryota; kingdom Metazoa; phylum Chordata; order Testudines; family Chelidae; genus Mesoclemmys; species Mesoclemmys tuberculata. The sequence continues at coordinate 3,662,333 of ML675621.1, forward strand.
AGCCCGGTTCCGCTCCGCCGCGGCGGACACCGCACCCGCCGAGAGCCTGGCTGCGCAGGGCCAAAGCGGAGTCACTCCTAAGTGACTTCGTAGCGGCTGGGCCCCAGCAAAGCCCTTTCCCAGCGACGCCGTGTAAAGCCGGGACTGGATCGCGGGCGGGAGAGCAGAGCGAGCGCGGCCGCGGGCCACACCCAAGCCCGCAGCCCGGAGACAGGGGCCGCGCCGGGCCCGCAGCACGAGCGTTCGCGGGGCCGCCCTCCTGCGCCGTGCACGGCCCCGGGCCGCCCCTTCGCCCGCCCCGACCCCGGCCAGCCCCTCCCGGCCCCGCAGCGGCCGCTCACCTGGGCAAGGCGCGGGCTGCGGCCGGGCTCCTCGGGACGCGCGAAGGGAGGCTGGCGGCCGCCGGGCTGGGGGTTTTGTGCAGCGCCGCATCCCCGGCCCGGCCCAGGCCCCACCCCCTGGCCCCGCGCCCCACCCGGCTCCTCTGACTCATCGGCCGCCTGACGCGCGGGCTGGGCTCCGGCGGGTCTAGCGCCTTGCCGCGGGGCGGGGCGGCCCGCACCCCGCAGCCGGGCGGGGAGGTGGCAGCGCACAGCGCGGCCCGGCTCAGCGCGCCCAGGAGTCGCAAGCGGGCGCGGTTGGTCCCGCGGGGGCCCCCCCGAGCGCCAAGCGCCCTGCACCCTCCTGGCCCACGGAAGCCACGTCCGCGCTGCAACCCCCCCGTGCCGTGCGGGGCACAAAGCGAGGCCGCAGGAGGGTGGCGAGAAGGTGGCCAGCTCCTGAGCGCTAGGAGCGGCCCTGCTAGCTGCTGGAGGATGGGCTGGCACCTTTTCGCTTGTACCAATGAACAGTGAACGCATCCTTTTCCTGCCGGCTACAGCGCCTTGAGTCGGCGTTAACTGGAAAACTTCAAATCCGTTTCCAAGCCCGAGGCAAGCGGCCAGCTTTACAGCCTTCTGCTGGTATAGCATCTGCTCCAGCTGCTTTCCCCTTGGGCAGCAGGCCCATTGCTTTCACAGATTCAGTCAGCCCTGGGGGTCAGCAAGAGAGAGCTACCAACATATTTGGGGCCCTCGCTCAATTGCCTCCTTGCTATTCGGTGTTTGCTGACTGAGGATGTGTTAAAGAGTTCTGCCCATCTTTGCAGTATCTTTTCTTTGTCAGTGAGCACTCAGTAGTGCAGATGGTCCTGATGACCGTGACCCATAGATTGTCCTCAGAGCAGCCCAGTTCTTCATGTCACTGCTGTCTGCATAGGACTGAATCTCATCTGTCTTACTGCTCAGCCATGTTTTCTATCTCTGTTAGCCTTGGACAGCGGTTGAAATGCTGTCTCCTGAAAAGGCCTTAGGGAGCCCATGTGTCTCATTCAACAGTCTCCCTGTATCAGAATTGTTTTCATCAAACCAACCTCGATGTTTGTGTGTGATGGAAGTGAGGGTGTTGGGTGCAGCTGAGAACACAGAGTACACAACATGCTCAATTTTCCTCAAGGTTATCGATTGCTACAAGTTGTTTGCACCGTACTTCAACAAAAGCCTGTTTCACATGCTCCTGTTCCAATTTGGAGATATTATGCTTTTTGGTGCCTTTTTACCTTTTGGTCACCTACTAGGATGCATCCAGATACTCAGCTTGGAGACTAAAGGCTGTGATCAGTCCAGAATTCTGTACTTCTCATGGCCTCTGTCACGCTAGCATACTGTCTGTCTCTTCTCCTGCTGGTGGCATAGAAATGAGATGCTAGTGCTTGGAGTGTGGCTGCATCCAAAATGACAGGCGGAAGACTGTATTGGTGGTGAGGAGGTCATGTTCAGTGCATTTCCTCAGCAGGAGGAGCCTCTGCCACTGCATTACCAGAGGCCATTTTTTCCAATCACACCTGGCCATGCCTGGTAATCTGCACCAATTCTAGCACTGAAGTCACCGAGGATGATGCACTTGATAAGCTCTTCCTGGCTTAGCTGTGGCTAATTCTGCACGTAATAAATCACCCCACCTTACTCCAATGATGTAAACTCAGTTCTGTTTAATCTTCAGTCAAACGGGCCTCTGTTTTTTTCCACCCTCCATGTTTCAGTCCAGTTTGTAGAACTAAGACAACATAAATTGAGCCTATCACATTCACATCTTTAAGAGAGACTACAACTGTCCTTCCAGGATAATGTTTCAGGTAAATCTACTTAGCAAATGAACAGAGGATTTCCAGTCAAACAGATGACTAACCCAGGGGGCAGACCTAGAGAAAAATACAAATTTGCCACTCTCTCTTAACTTGACCATCAACTACAAATGAAATTAGATATAAACAGCCACAAGATAGTAACTTTGTGAACAAATATACAAGACCAATATAAAAGAAAAGATCTTTGAAGGATCCTGCTTCAATAGAAATTAATCATATTTTGTAAATATGTAAAGTGTTTAACTTCTTATTTCACACTAGAATTTTCAGTAGTAAGGTCTGCAATGAGTCTTGTAGAATTGTAACTGCTGTATATTTGGATAGTAACGTGTACATCAAAGCCATTTTTATCTAACACAATACAGCAGAGCCAGACATCTTGCTAGGTGCTCCACCAAACAAGCTAATCCATGCAATGAGTTCTTTTCTGTGGAATGCCATTCATATGTTGCATCAATGCATATGTCCACATTCCTGTGCATAAGCCATGCTCTGCTCAAAACTCAATTTACTTAAAAATGATCCCTTTTAAAAGGCTATAATTATCCCTGGGAAAGATTTCTTTTATGTAAGATAGCTCTCATAGACTCTCATTTGTGTACTGTAGTAAGAAAGAAAGAAATGTAGGTGGAGTTAGGTTTATATCACAGAAGTAAAACGCTAGTTATATCTGGGCACATGGGAGGCAGTGTCCTCTAGTGGACAGAACTCTGGACTGGGAGTCAGGAGACCTCAGGTCTATTCCTGATTCTGCTACTGATTTACTGTGTGACCTTAGGCAAGTCATTTAATCTCTCGGTGCCTTCCCCCCACTTTTTCTCTGTCTTTTCTATTTAGACCATAAATTCTTCAGGACAGAGATGGCCTCTTACTATGTGTTTATACAGCACCTAGCACAATAGGGCCCAAATATCAGTTGGAACTTCATGATCCAATGGCTGGAAGTTGAAATTCAGAGAGGAAATAAGGCATAACTCGTCACAGTGAGAGCAATGAAGCACTGGAACAACTTATCAAAAGTTGTGGATTCTCCATCAGAGACCATTCTTGAATCAAGATTGGAATTTTAAGAAAAACAAACGCTGTAGTTCAAAAGGAATTATTTGGGGGGAAATTCCATGGTCTGTATCACACGTGAAGGACTAGATGATCACGCTGGCCACTTTTGGCCTTGGAATCTATGAAATGATAGATAATAATAGCTGAATCTTTCAAGCTTTTCCAACTTTGGAGTGTCTAGTGGTTGCCTTCATGGTTGTCTGAATAGGAGTCTCTTAAGCCAAACAAAATCATATTGTAGCAGAATTTTATTGTTCTGAAATTTGATTCTAGCCTTGTGGTTTGATTTCAGCTTTGTGATTTTGCTTTGTTTTCCTAATGGGGTGCGGTTAAAGATAATCCTCCATATCAGAAACATTTCTAACAATAACACACTTTGTATTTCTACAACACTTATCTAAACTAGCCTAAACACTTGTGTACACCACAGATACCGATGAAGGGGATGTATTCTGAATGAAACTAAAGCACCACACAATTCCATGACCATTGGCCAGCTTTGCACTGTTATCTGCCCCCCTCTGGCAGATGAACCTAATGAGAGACATTAAATGGCCAGGTGGTGGCTGGGAAGTCCACTGAAAAATAGAGGCCCACAGGAAAAGGGCCATTTCCCATGGATCTTGGCTGATCAGCAGGCTACCCCTGCTCCTTCCATACCATGGCTCTTGGCCTGCTGCATTGCCTTTGATCTTTAAGACAGCACCACAGATCCACCTGATATTGCTCAGTGCTAGGATGTGTATTTTCATTTTGCTGAAAAGTGTGTAAACCCCAGAAGCCTGAGAGTTCTCTATATGTGAAGATGCTTACGGGTGTAAATTATTCCATAAAGGCAATGGAATAAATTACATGCAACGAATTGTTTCCAGATTCACCTGTTTTGTATGCTATATTAGGACCAATTTTACTTAATTAAGTCCACCCACTTTGGCCAGATGTTATCTGGCTCCTTCTCCCCAACTTTTGTGCAAGCCAGAAAGGTCCTTCCAGATACAAAGGAATATCTAAGGGGAGTGGGATCTCATTTAGGGAAAGGGAGTGGTCTCCCCACTCCCTAAGAGGACCTGTCAATGGTGCCAAAGAAGCATGCACGCACGCTTAGGACTATAATTACAGGTGCAGTTTCAATGAGTGAAAAGGTCTACTAAATATAGACACAAGCTAATAATAGTAAAGCTGTTTCAGGGTAGCTTTGTATACACTGCACTGCTAAAAATCACCATTCTTGGCCATAAAGTATGTCAGGCTTGACCCATTATGGCTAAATCCCATTAGGCTGATCATGCAGCACTAACAGAAACACAGTGTGGGATTAGCACAATGTTTATACATGCAGTGTAGGATATACACTATGAATGAAACCCACCCAAACAGGGCAGGATCTTACTACAATTTGCTACATATATTACTTCCCTGCATTTATCACAAATACTTAAAGACAGGCTTTATCGTTTTCTGAGCACGCTGAACTGAGTTCAGTTTGATTTCTAAATTGAAACACCAACGTCCAGTTATTTGGTCTTTCATTATGCAACATGGACCTAGTCTAGCCTAGTACTACAGAGGTTAGATGTTGCCTATATACATATGCAATGAGAAATAAAACACACTTGACTAATACCAGGAACTGATAGCATGAATGAACTAAGCGTCTATTCAGAATGAATGAAACAGTCACAGGATAAACAAACAAGCATTCGTATTGTGTGTAACCATGTTTCAATTAACTTTCTGAATACAGGAGGATTTCCTGACACACTGCTCTAAAGCAAAATATCTAGCTGCCGTCAGGGAGTTGGTCCAATCCGTTACACCCCTTCAAGTGTAAAAAGAAAATCCGATATTGAACGAAGAAAATTCCACTACATAGCCTCAGCCGGTCATTGAAGACTGACTAAGCACAACCGAGTGTATTTGGGAGGCGGAGATGAGTGAGTCTGCATGAATCTGAATGCTGCGCTGGCTTGTCCCCCAAAGACACTAGGGACATTTTTTTTCAAAAATCTCCCACTATTGCTGAGCCTGATTCAGCGCTGCTGTCATCACTGTTAGGAATCTCAGGGCTTGTCTAGCTCTTACCATCCAGCTGCCTGCTAGCGTCTGTGTGGCAGCAAGGTGAAAATTCCCTAAATGTACTTTAATCTACTCCCTTTCAAAGCAGGGCAAATCAAAGCGCATTAGGGAACTTTATGTGCGCGGCAGCAGGGTGCACACAGACACTTAGCTTGCAGCAAGCTGATGTGTAAATCTGCCTTGCACTAAACCTGCTGTGCACTAAGTGTTCATATTCACAAGCCCTTAGGCTACTGCCTTCAGCCTGTGGTTTAAGCACCATCAGAATTAGGTTGTGAGCAGATTTATTCGACACAGTGCTGAAAATGTTGGCAGTACCAGCTGCACTGCTACACGAGCACCGTTCCCCTAGTGTTAGCAATAGTGGGAAATTTGGGGGGAGTGAGGGGGGGAAGGTTCCTACTGCAAACGGGGCTTCTGGCAGCAGCAACCACCGTGGTGGGAAGAGCATGCATAATTACTGCACAGCTTGCTGCGGCTTGGGAATGTGAAAGGAGCAACTCTAGAAGATGGCAACTTCAGAAAACTTTTAAGCGAATTTCTCCTTAGAGAAGTGGTCAGAAAGTCAGAACTATCTCTATACTATTGCTTATCTGGAAGCTACCCTTCCATTTCAGTGACACACAGCATAGCCAATTTTGCAGTTTGGATACACAACGGGTGCCTGCCAACGGTGGGAAGGTTATTACTCCTAATGATTTGAAACAAAGGTCTTGTCATGTTCAAAGAATGTAGATAAGTATCAGGTTCAAACTCATTTTAAATAAGACATTCTTTCCCTGTGAAATGCATGAACTAACCATGCATCAGTACCCCTCCACATACTGTAGTGCCTGTCCCTATATAAACACTTAAGATTGACAGCGCTACCTCTAACATGGCCCCTTTGAAAAACAAAACAAAAAAATACCAGCCCCTCCCCAGCCACCCACATTCACATCATAGAGATTAAAAGATCAACACTGACAAGCAGCAGGATGGTATGACAAAAGGCAAACCCCTTTTTCACTTTGAAAGAGGCTGGTCTGCTTTTCAGACATAGAGATCGGTTTCTTTTTGGTTTCAAGATCACTCAAGAAACATTCTTTCTGTAATTGCAAATCAAGCAGTGATGAGGCAAAGCAGTGATAAGCAAGGCCTACGCTGACTTTTGATTAAACACATTCTGTTGAAACTTTCCAGATATAAAGATTGTTGAACTTTTTCTAATCACTCACACACACATGCTCCTCCTTCTCCCCCGGCCCCTAAAACCCAAAAAAACCAACCCCCCCCCAAATTACAGCAGGGCTTTGCTGAATTTCTTTTCCAATGTATTACTGAAGAGGCTGAGACAAATATAATCAACTTGTCCCACTGTTTTGACCGAACACTTTTATATACAAGGAAATCCATACATTTTCAACTGTATAAACTCCACATTAGCCAAAACATATATCTCACCACCTATCTAATGTATGCCCTAAGCCTGTTCTATAATTTATCAAATCGGAATACAAGGGATGCTCAGGTGTTTTATTTATATTGTGGTCATGCCCCGGAGTCCAAAGTGCGGACTACCTGGAACAGAAAGTGGGTCTTTGTCCAAAGAGCTTGAAATTAACTATTCAATACATAAATATTCCTTTAGCAAACACAGCAACTAAAGGGTAACTACTTAAACAAGTGTATTCAAATCAGATTCTAATTTATCCAATTCAAAGAGTACATTATCCAACTAAGTGTCTTCTGTGCCCTTTATCAAAAAAGGTCCTTACATTATCACTTCACATTTTCTACACTTTTTTCTCCCTCAGTAGAAATTTTAGAAGTCCTTTCCGTCGTGGCATATTCCAAAATCAGGTTCCACATGGATTCAAACCCCTCCATTTCATTGCTGGTTTTGTATATTGCTCATTTAAAAGTTGTTTTATCCAGCTGTCATGGTTACAGAACAGGCTGCAGCTTAACCCCTTTTAGTCCTTTTTTGGGTAGCAAGAAATGCCATATTAACGAATATTCTCTGATATTCAGGCATGGTCTCCTCTACCAGCTGATGTCAATATAACTGCAGCACTCAGGGGCATAGAAAATCCTTACCCCTGAGCAACGTAGTTACACCAACCTAATCTCTGGGGTAGATAGTGCTATGTCGGTGGGAGAGCTTCTTCTGTCAACATAGCCACTGCCTCTTGGGGAGGTGGAGGCGCTGATGGGAGAAGCTCTCCTGTTGGTGTAGGTAGCATCTTCACTAAGTGTAACAGGCTTGGCAGCACTGTAAGCGTAGACAAGCCATCAGGCATTAGCGTAGATATTTAGACTGTATTTCCAAAAGTACCTAACAGAGTTAGCTGCCCAACTCCCATTGAAACACAATGCGTGTTGTGACTGTAACTGCCTCAGGCCCTTTTGAAAATATAACCCCACAATTTCATCATCAGCATGCCAAACAAAGTAACTAAACCAGAATACACACAATCAAAGACAGGCCTAAAACACATGCCACAAATCGCCTTTTCCTCTTTACTATCTTCAATACCTAGAGGAGTGTAACGAAGGAAGTTCTGAGGTGGCAGGAAAGTTCCGTGTAACAGATATTATCAACCTGTTCCATCTGTTAACTGCTTCAAGAGCACAGACTTTAATCTTTATGCAGTCTGTCCTTCATTGCCTAAATGGACATTCTGTGCTTGATCGATGTAGGAGGAAGCATTCCAATCCTATTTCATCACTGTATCGCTGCCACCAAGGAGCTGGTTCACCAACTTGTAAAGGGTGGATTTCTTGACTAAACATGAATATCTACAGAAAAATCTTCTGTAATTTTAGATCAAAGCGGAAGCAAGGTATACCTAACTTGGTTTCTAAGGAGACAGGATATTCAATGAAGGAGGATGTCAAACCACTGTAGTGGTAGTTCAAGAGCAACACTTCTGCCAACCAGAGTGAGCCCTGCACTCTTGGAGCGGAGGTGCAGCTTTGAGTTCTAAACTAAAAGATGTCTGCCACATAGTGGGCCAGCTAAACATACAAATAGTCAGTAACTTAAGTGCAGGGTTGGCATGAATGAATGGTTCATAGCCTCTGTGTAATATTTAACATATTTCATTAGTGTTTTCTCTTTTGTAAACCTCTAAGAACTGCTTCTTTTATCTGAGCTGGAATGTTTTTGACGGTTGTATCCTGGGGCCTGGCTGGTGTTCCCCCCCCAAAAAACAAACAGATTTCTGACCGCTTAAGGGAGAAAGGGGGACGTGCAAGTGACAGCAGATCTACAGTGTGGACATGGAGAGACAGCAGTCATCCTGCTGGTGAAGCTGTTCCAAAGAAATACTCGAGGATACTTTTGTGGGCACAAAATGGCTAACGAACCAGAAGTTCCAAGGCATGATTGCAGAGGTACAAGATGTCAAAGCAATAGGGATGTGATTTCATACTTTAAAGTCAAAGGACACTGTACCACTCTTTGTTCTATCAGGCTGCAGACTTGGCCGGGAACCTTTCTTGTTTACATCTCTTCTGTGGATTCAAGGATGATATGAAACATGACATGGGGCTCATTTCTTTATTGGCGAAGGAGATAGACAAACTTGTTAACACACACACAGTGCTTGTGAAACACGCCAAAGTGACAGCTCTGATCACTGATTGGCTTCTTCCTTTCTCCCTCCCTCTCCAGTCTGTGCAGGACTATCACTGCCAAAGTGTTGGCTGAGAAACAGACACTGGGGTGCAGTGACTGCTCCTTTGTAATGTGTTATAGCTTCCTCTAAATGCTTTACTGAGATTTTAATAAAATCACTGGCTGTTCAGCCATGTGTTGCTAGAGGGACCTTGTCAGAGTGGAGTGGAGGCCGGTGTCAGGCATGTATCACTGGAGGAGGAGAAGATTTTTCTGGGGGGTGGGGGGAAGGGTCCACTGCACAATGTACCAACTTTGGATTCTGGTTCCTGCCGCGGCTCCGAGTCCTCCTCAGGCTTCTCAGTGGTGGGGGCTTCCTCAACCAGGGCTGCTGGGTAGAGCTGCAGAATCCCATGCCCCTTTTCTTACGGCACGTACATAGCTACACCCCTCATGCATGCTAGCTTATTTGTATGTGCTCTCCATCAGGAACATGCTTCAGACGGGCTCAATAAGGGGGTTATGGGCACAATGGCAAATGTAGACGCAGCCTCAGATTTACACTGGTAGCTGAAGTTACCAGCATAGACCTGCATACGATGCATACCTCTGGTACTGGGTACATTATATATAAAAGAATCTGAATTAAATAGGTGTTTGTATGCGCAGGGGATTCTCTGCATTCTTTGTGCATAAGGAGATGTGGTGGAAGCTATTTCTGTGCTCTTTTTTATGTTGAATTCAAACTGCTGTGTAAAATGCATTCTAGTAGAAACTCACGAGGCACCATCTGAGAACACACATCATGGACAGAACTGGTTGAAAAACCATTTGAGTCCGTGGGAAAAATGTTCTTGCTGCATTCCTATTTTTTGTCCTTGGGAGAACAAGTCTACTTGCTCAGAAGTTTGGTAGGTGGCACTTTGCAGGTCCTGACACATTCACTGGCTAGGATGACGTTCATGTAGGCCACAGAGATATGGAATAAACAAGCCTTCAAGTGTACAAAGGAGCCAAGAACTACGGATTCAGACATGCATAGAATAGCAAGAGACTTATTTCACTGCTAGAACAATTATTCTAAAGCTGATTTTCAGCCATTAAATTTATTTCTAAAGTGTTTATTTAGCTTCCTCTTATCCTGTTGGTTTTAAATGGGTTCTGGGAAAATGCATTAGGAATATTGATCACAGAGGAAATTTGGCAGCACTTATCATTAGCAGCTGCACTTAAGTACGAGCGCTAAATTAAAAAAGCTGCATTCGCCACCTTCCATGCAAATCCGTGCCAAAGGGGAGAACATACTAGGGAAAATCTAGGGAAGCAGCAGGCAACTAGTTATGTTGCATCATCCCACTGAAAACACAGGATGGGAGTATTGTGGAAAGGCAGGGAGGCATGCACAGCTGAGGTGCCTCTTCACTCTATGACCTTCTCAACAGCAGCACATCTACCTGAGAGTCCTTAATGGGTTGCACTAGCTGTGTAAGAAACAATCAGTGCCAGCTCACGCGGCCTAACTTCTGTGATCTGTGATGTTGCTTTTTCAGAGGCATATTGCACTAATCCCCACCTCCTCCTTCTTGGAGTTATACTGATTGCATGATCCGCCTCATGTTCGTAGCTGGTGCAGAAGGATTGAGTATATTGCATGAAGGTGTACAGCATGGCCAGCCCCAGCAATTTTCGGGTATTTCTGAAAGCCATAGCCATAATCCTATGATTATGTGAGAATCTCAGCTTTCCTTTTTTAAAGACGTTTCTAGCCCTCAGTTGCAGAAAAAAGCTTGAGAACATGTCGCTCAAGGCTCAAAACCCAAAAGGTAAATAAAAATAACCTACAGTCCCCATCTCCCCCCAATCTCACACTTTTTGAACATTTTAGGTTGGCATAATACTGCGTATAGGATATTACCACAGCCTTCCTGAGCCCCTTTCTGCATGAATAATACTAACTGGGCAGCACCTAAGAGAACGCAAGAGCCCCAAACTGCACCCTTGAATTTGGAGATCTAGACAGGCTGTATCCTGCTCCTAGTAACTGCACTGTGTTATTAAAGAAAAATCTTACCTGTGGGAGACTAGGCAGGCTGGTGCTTTGGCACAAGGTTTAATAAATCTGTGATGTCATCATACGCCTCTTGGAATAGCCGCTTTGAATACATCTATAGCGCTGCAGCTGGATCCATGCCATCATCTAAGGGAGTGGGGCTGGCTGATTTGATCGTATCCCTGGGAAAGCAAAATTAGTGCACTGGTTCTTTTGGCTTCCATGAAGAAGAGTGTTACTCAACCGAAAATTAAGGAACCTCCCTCCATTATGCTATAACAATATTAAGTACTGAAATGTACATCTTTAGAACAGGGTGTTTTTCAAAAGGGTGTTGTGAGGAGAGTAGGGTGAATCATGGATTTTTTTTTTTTGGTTTGCTAGCAAGTCCAAAAAATTGGGAAAAAAAAGTTTCACTTTAGGTCAAACAGAAATGTATTTATTTACTTAGGTCTTTTGGTTTTTTTTTTTTTTTTTAGCTTTTTGGCAAACTGAGAAGGCATAAAACCTTTAGAGTCAGGCTGAACAAAACATTTCATGAATGACTACGAACTGGCAACGAATAGTGATTGGGCCAGGAAAAGAGAGTGAAAGTAACTCTATAGCCCGGTGGTTAGGTCACCTACCTAGCACTTAGGACACCCAATTCACATTCCCGCTACAATGACTATTTAATTATTTACATAAAGTGGAACAGCTCCGACAGGAGACACTGAGAAAGCTCCATTCCAGAGTATCCCATAGGCCAGTGACAAGGGTAACCTCCGGCATCATGGGAATCCCAAGTTTAAGGCCTTCTCTACATCAGGCATTGGAACCTGCATCTCCCACGTTGAAGGAGAGCTTTAGCCTTAACTACTGGGTTAAAAGTTATAAAGAATGCACCATCACCACTGGTTCGTTTCCACACTACCACTTTGATTTTTTGGCTCAGTAGAAACTATTCCGTGTAACACCACCAATTTGCAAACAAACAGTTTTAGGTCAAATGAAACTGCATTTTTCAACAAATAAACAAACTGCACCGTGCTCTAGCTGTGAGGTAATTCACTCTATGAGGAACCAGGGACAAGTTGTTAGATTCTAGTGAAAAACCTCCCTTTTCCACCAGTGATGCTATTTCACAGGCTTTTTTACCAATCTCAATTTAAGAGAGACCTTGTTTTATTTTGTAAATAAAAAACAATTCAATCAATGCTCAAACATTTTAATTACCTCTAGTATTAATACCTCACACAAAATGCCCACTCTGTCTTCTAGGCATTTTCCCTACTCTAGCATACAGACCTGCTCCTTAGAGAGAGAAATGAGTAACAGTGACGTGGCCCCTGTGCTTGGCCCCAGGACCAGACCCATTTCTTTCTTTTGTAAATGGTGTGGAAGACAGTGAGTTGGAGTTTGCTGATGACATGAAATTGTTTCCATTAGCCAAAACAAACCAAAAAACCCTCAGAGGGCTCAATCCAGAAGTTCAGCTGAGCTCTGCCTGGCACAGGATCCAAACAGGGGAAGGGTGGCTGCACACTACCTTTATGCCCTGCCAGTCCTTGGGGTTGGTTCACAACTTAGGGCATGTCTGCCCTACAAACTGAAGTCGACTTCAGTTAAATCAATCTGCACGCACTGCAGTAATTAAGTGGGTAGTGCATGTCCACACCACATTCCGTGTATCAGTGGAGCACGTCCTCAACAGCAGCTGGGTAGCTATGCCACGGTGCAACTCGCCACAGGGGATTTTAAGAGGGGCTTGCAATGCCTCATGGGACCAAAACATTCTTGCAGGACAGGCTGGGAACATGGCTTCAACGTCCCATGATGCAGTTTTCTCCCTCCCTCCCCATTTCAACTGCAACCCATAATATTTCGCCCCATTTTTTCCAAAAGGCTCACATAGCCGTGCATACGCCATCTTCCAAAAAGCAGAGATCCCGCTCAGCTCTGCACTCTTGTTGTGAGCATTATAAACGCCACATGCCTTATCCTCCAGTATTTCCAGAGCCACAAGAGGTGCTGCCACGCAGAACGTTGCAACGTCCTTCAGGCAGCCCTGCTAGAAGCCAGAGAATGAAGCAATTAATTCCCGGGTGCTGTTGGCAGTTGCGCAGTAGCTGAACGTGGTGAAGTGCAGTTTCTGGCCCCAGAAAACAAGCACTGACTAGTGGGATCGCATCATTATGCGGTTATGGGATGATGATGAGTGGCTGCAGAACTTTTATATGCACAAAGCCACTTTCCAGGACCTTTGTATGGAGTTCTCCCCAGCCCTGCAGCCCAGCGATGCTAAAATGAGACCTGTTACGACAGCGGGGAAGTGAATGACGATCACTGTGTGGAAGCTTACACTGCCAGACTGCAACCGGTCAATGGGGAATCAATTTGGAGTTGATTGGAGTTAAATCCACTGTGGACATTGTTGTGATCCAAGCATGCAGGGCCATTAATCACCTTTTGCTAAGAAGGATTGCGGCTCAGGGCAATGTGCGGGAGATACTGAATGGTTTTGCCACAAGGGGATTCCCTAACTGCAGTGGGACGATCGATGGCATGCATATCCCTATCGTGGCACCAGACTGTTTTGCCAACGAGTACATAATAGTCACCAGAGGTTCCTTCCCCGCATCACGAGCTCTCCATGGTGAAAAATCATGACATGGAAAATCAAAAGTTCCCGGTCCTTTAACAGAGGAAAGGCTGTTTCCTGTGTACGTGGCTGCTGTGCAGCAGAGTTAAAAACCTTTACCTGAGGAATTGCAGCAGAGCATTGTGGGACACCTCCTGGAGGTCAGTTAAGTCAACCTCTATGTTGACCTAACAACATTGAATTAAGTGCTACGCCTCTTGCAGAGGTGGACTAATTAAGTCAAGACAGCAGGTGAGTTACATCAGCGGAAGGGATCTGGTAGTGTAGATACATTTTATTAACAGGACGTAAGGCAGCTTACATTGACCTAACTGTGTAGTGTAGACCAGGCCTTAGAAACTGTCTCATGGCTTCTCTAAATTATGCCCATTGGGAATGGCCCTCACAACGGTCAATCTGACAACTGGCACTGCTGGACTACAGAGGCACCCCTATCAAGCTTTTCCCCCCTGGAGCCCCTCTGTGCTGGGGGCTACAAGCAGTGGAAGATCTGTCACACAAGGGTAATCCTTAGCTGACTGCTATGGTTGGCTTTAAGTCTTTTGTGCCACCACATTTGAAATTTAACTTGAATAGGTCTCATATTGTAATGCAACTTTGCAAAACTAATCTAGTAATTCTGGTATAGGTTAGTGGCTCTGAACTTGCATGGAAGAAAAACCTGAGACTCATTGTGGAAAGTTGGACAAATACATTTTAACAACAATTTAAAAAACAAGTACTAAATATTATGCTAGCGGGCATTAAAAGAGAAGAAATAAGAGGACATATCAAATAATGGCATGTTCGTATGGGGCGTACTATGTTCAATTTTGCTTAGAAAAGAAAATTTTGCTTAGTAACTCCTCCAAGGGACGCTTTAGAGGGATATTACAGACGTAATGGGATGTACAGAGGATGAGAGGACTGTGAAAGATACATTCATTTAGCTAAGCAAAAAGCTAGAGACTGAAATGGAGGACACTATTAAATATGCTAAAGGATAGTATCTGAACTGACCATTTTCTTCTTCTGATAACAAAGCATTACTTCAAGTGAATGGCAAATAAAATGGAGATTAAAAGCTAATACCTCTTCAAACAGCGCATCGTTAACCAGTGGACTTCACTGCTTGGGAGGTTCCCACACTGATCCCTGGGGAACTTTCTGGTCACATGGTGCTGGCTCTCTTTGCTGCCAGCTGCTAAACAGCATTAAAAGACAGTGGAAAAATGTATTAAATAATTTCCTAGTATTTTTGCACATAAACAATTTGTGTCACTGCCATGGGGATGTTTCGCGATTGCCAAGAGGGGTGGAGATCTGGGCAATCATATATAGGAAAGGAGGCGGTCCATAGTGTCTCCACTAATATGTGGTACATACAGTGATGTTTGAGATTCCTTGCTATTGCAGGAGATAGAGGCGAACTTGGATTTTATGAACAATAGCCATTATTGTTGTGCTAAGAAAGGGGACTAATAAAATCTCATGCTTCCAGGCGTAAACTGATAGCTGTCCCTCACCCAGCAATGTACAACTGGCCAGTATTTTCTGAAGCATTAAGTAACAGTCATTAGAGGAGGGTTGCTACTAGATTTGAAAGGCCAGTGGTTTGATCCAGTATCGCAAAACCTATGTGCTTATGCAGTGTGAAAACCTTACCTTATGCATCGGAGGAGGAATTGGCAGAAAGAAAAATCTTTTATTGTAAAAAGGAACTGAAGAGAAATCTCTTATCGATTCACGGGACGTTTCCCATACTAATCAAAGGTCAAATAACTCATCATGTATCTATTTAAAATATAAAAAACCTCTTTTCTCCAACTGACTTTGACCTATCAAGTAGTAGCACAGTCCTGGGGGGCTGGGAACAAATAATACATTTATGATTTACTTTTCCATCGGCTCTAGTGCAAGGCTCATTAAAAGTCTACCACACATGAACCATGAACTAAACCGATACCAGATCACTGAAAAAAAATAAACTGAAGTTACTCAAATCCCATTGATGGAGCGTCAAAGCTACTGAGATACCAAGGTGATGGATGGCGCTATAAGAATTTAGATAACACACTGACAAAGAGCAGTAACCAGATGTGAACCCACACACTGAGTAATCTAAATTATGCATAGTCTATTCTGGGCACAAAGTGGCAGACTCAAAGTAGAAGAACTTCTCAAAATATGGCCTTAAATGTTGTGGCTCCTGGTCAGAAAACAAGTCAGTAGTAAAAACCAAGAATTAGAACTCAGGAGTAATTACTTTCCTTCACTTGCAGATCCCTGCACTAACCAGTAAACACACTGCTTCTCATAACATTTTAATCTGGATTAGGATTTGGAATATTTAAAATTTGGTGCTATTTTAACAGAATCAACAAACGCTTTCCTTCATTCATCTTCCCTCCCTCCCATAGTTGGGTTACTACCATGGGGCTAGCCCACAGCAGAAGCTAAGTACACAGCTCCTTAATCAGTATGTTTTTGAGTTGGTTGAAGTCTGTTTTACAAACACTTTCATTAAAAAATTCTCCTAAACAGTTTCTCTAAAAATGTTATACTGAAACCAGAAACTAGATCTGAAGCCAGAAATTCCCTTAGGCTTTCAGTTCCAGTCATGCTTGCACTTCAATTAATCTAGTCTAATCTTAATAGGAGTTCTCTTTGTGCACCATTTCCTGTAATTAAAGAAATAAAGACATTATTTCTGAGCAATCTAGTATTTTGCTCTTAGGATAAAATGTTGTCCCCAAATTTAAGTGCTACTGTTGGAGATTATTTTACACACCCACCCACTCTCTACTGTGTGAGTAACAAGACATGACCTGACACCCAGAATAATTCCATGGACAGAACTTTAGTGAAGAAAATGGAACTGAAGCTTCACCCCAGCAGTGACATAGAGTTCTAAAAAAATTTTCTTAAAGAATCCATGCTAGATTTTCACTACTGATGTTTCGCTGTCCTCGTTTCTTGCTTTGTCACTGGTCATTGATAAACCATGGAAATCTTTACTGGGGACACTTGAAGGCCAGAACACATATGGTTGTGGATAGTAGATTGGTTTAATGCCTTGCCAGCCTGCAATCCAAATGAAGGATGATTTTGCTCCACAAACAGCTTTGGAATTATTATTTGCATCACAGTAAATCCTAGATAACCCAATCAGGGTTGGGATTCCAAAAGGATCTAACAGACTTCTAGGGAAAATCATCAAAACAGGATTGCTGGTTTTTGGGTTCTGCAAGCAACAGTGCAAGGCCCTGACTTGAGCTAGGAGTCCCTGTGGGTGATCAGGGCTTTCAATGTCAAGGCAGACATAGGGTGATCAAGACAGATTCAAAAGTTAATCTACCTGCATACACAATGCCCAAGACTACAGGTGTGTTACCCAAGGTTGATTTGATTTGACTTGACTTTTTTTCACCTAAGTAGTTTTTGTTTTTTTCTGTTGAACAAATGAGCCAACGATCCATTGTAATAAGAGCAAAAGCAAAACTGCAATTGTGGTCCATGCTGACAAATGTGCACACTGTGTCATAGCAAACGGATTAATGTACAGAGGCCAACAACTTTGTATAATGCCATGTAAACTTAACAGAAACCTATCAAAATGCATAGTACTATCTGAGGATTAGATACGTCTGGAGGAATCAGCTTTGCTAGTTACTCACTGCTGTGGGGAAAGATTCTCACATCTCCCCAGAATACATTCCACACACCCCCAATTTGAGAACCTCTTCCCAAGATTATTAGCTTGGCAATTCCAGGATCAAACATGACAGCTGCTTTCCTCCCTGTTGGGAAACTTGTGGTGCCATTAGTTAAAATGTACATCACCAAGACTAACACAATAATTTCATCCCAAATTTCACCCACTCTATGGGCCACTCAAAGATCTGCAGCTCTGGGAAAAGGCATTCCACAAATCTAACACAAGATGCAAAAAGCACACCAGGGGTGTGAACACAACCAGAAAACATCTAACTCACCCTAATCTGGAACAGCCAGCTATGCACAGACCCAATTAATCCAGAACAGTTTGTAAATCCAAGTTTTATCTGACTCTGAAAATTTAAATATAACAGTACATACAAATTATAAAATGACATTCATTTAACCTTTAAGTTCCCATCCATTTTAACTGTCTAATAACTGTGATTGCACACATTAATATATTATCAGATACTTTCAGATATCCAGACATTAGGGCAAATTCAGCATGAGTTTAACTGGTCTGTGTCGAAAGATGACATTCCTTGGTTGTTATAGTACAATTTTTACTTGTATGCTGAACACTATGCTTTGTATCCCCACCCTCAGTTATCTGGCATATGACTCACAAGCAAAACATTTCTGCTGTGGGAGGTTACAAAACCGATTTATGATTTTGAATCAGAATCTAATATTCATTATTTAGCAAACTGCTCTAAACAAACCTTGCTCCTTGTTAACATACTGCATCTGAAAGGAACAACTGAAGCAGTGTCTGGGAGTGTTAACAGAAGGTAAATAAAGATACATATAAATGTAAAAGTAGTGGTAAATTAGAAAATATTTGATACTTCCCCAAAGATTGTTTTTAATGCACATTCCCTGTTCAGCACTGCTTAAAAACCTGTTTTTCAGTATGTCACTAAGATTTCAAAATAAAAATATATGACCAATTATAACTAAATATTTTATTAATCTTTTCAGACTATTAAAATATATTTGTATACAGGCGATTTGAGTAGACCAACATTGAACATCAAAGTGCAGTTAACTCACATAACACGAAGAAAACATTTTGAACAAACTCATTGCTAACCAAGGCCCTGATCCTGCCTGTGAGTTCTTTGTGTACATGAACAGTCTCAATGAACACAATGAAAGGCTATAAAAAAGCTCAGTCATTAAAAAAAGTTTACATGCCTTATCCGGAGTATTCGGGAGTCGCTGAACACTGCTCTGTATCAGACTTATAATAACTAGTTATAGGCAGCAACTGAAAAACCCTTTATACATGGCATATCATTTAGCAATAATCATTTTCAGTTTTGAACCGTGATCTGCAATTTCCTATTTGATAAAACCTCAAGTGCGCCATGATATATAGTAATTAGAATGCTTAAAACTTTCCTTTGACAATAATGAACATTTATAATTCATTTAAATAAACTATGTAAGTTGACGATCAATTTGTGGTGCATTGGACGTTATAATCTAGTTTTTTAGCTTTTTACAAAAATGGCTATTTACAAGAATTTACAAAAATTATAATTTTATTGATATTCATTCAAAGAGAAAACATGCTGTCACACCCATCAATACTCACCAACAATTTCCTTCTCTGAATCTTTGCCTAAACTCACCCCTTTCAGCTTGGCTCTCAAACTGCAAGTGAACTGCTGAGACGCAGCAAATGTCTAACTTATTTCTGCAATAATGATTAAAGCCCTGATCCTGAAACTTTCTGAGCTTGCATGGAGCCCTACTGACTTTGACAGGGGTCTGCCTACAAGATGCAGGATTGAGGCTCTAGTCATTCAGTCCTACATTAACAATGTACCGGAAAGAATTTGGAGAACAAACAAGTCAGTTTTAACTTTCTTATACTGCGGTGTACCCCTAAGGCTCACTAGGACAATATCAATAATGGGAGTCAAAATACACAAAGCTTGTGCAAACGTAACAAACGTTGCTCATCTAAAGCTGTTGACCACACAACCCTGGAAGGAGCATGCCTTATTCTCAGAGGTAATATTTCCTTTTCAAACAGGGCAGAACACATCCTGCTTTTTTAATAGCATTAGCTAATTAAATTCAAACTGCTCATGCTGCCTTTTCAATTGAAAACCAGTACACAATTCAAATGACTAAACCAAAAAGACACATTTGCAACAAACTCTGGAAAAAGAATCAAGAGAGTTGGAAAAAGGACTTTTTTAATCGTTAAGTAATACTGAATATTGTTAACTAATGCTTTTCTCAAACTGTTTTATTATAAAAATGACAGCAGCTATGATAGTTCCTTTCAGCCAGAAGCCTTAATTGCAGACATTTGACTTTTCTTCTCGTGTGCTAATTTAAAATAGGATATTCCTATTCAATGAGTTAAGAAAGGGTTAAGGAATCTAGCATTTCACAACCTTCCTCAACATGGCTGTGCAGCTCTTCTGCCAGGGCATTCTGCCTTCTCTGAGCAAAAAGAAAAATAAGCTCTTCTTTTGTCTTGTGCTTCTTCCAAGCCGTGTTTTCTCAGCATGGCTAAGCTATTCCTGCTTTGCCTGAGTTTGCTTTCATTTCATTTTCCACTTTTTCTTCTTCTTTGCTTGTTTGCAATTATTTTTCTTCAGCTTCTTTGCAGCCACACCTTCATTTCTAACAGGCTTAGCTGGCAAGGGCTTGCTTTTTGTTTCCATGGATACTGGCTTTCCATTGTTGGGTGTGTCGGTGTTTGCTTTAGCCCGATCCATCTAGAAGCATTGGGGAGGGGGAAAAGTATTAACTACTTCAATCTGCGTTAAACGTTAAACCTAAATATCCAGAGGATTATACTGTATTCAGAAAACTGCCAGCTATGTCTAGCCTACAGAGCAGTCCTTAAGAGTCTCTCACATTTACACAATAGGTTAACAGACAGAACCCCTTGAAAAAAAAAATACAGGCGCAAACTATGCTCCAAGAAATACTGTTTGGAAGTTCTTTACTTTTTAAAATGTCATCACATTTGTACAAAATATTAGAGTTAACAGTTTGGCTGTGTTAGGGGAAATTCTCACAGGGTGCATAATTAATCTAAACTCAGTCATAGGTTCGTACCCTAACAAATTCCATCAGAGGCTTCTCCAGATTTAGAGATCAGTTCAATGTAAGCTTAACATTGTGTTACACTAAGCCAGTTTACTTGTGATTTAATTTTAGAGGACATGGACATTTTTCCAGTCTGATAAATTCTTTGGTAAAATTCATTTCCAGCAAACTTATTTTTAAAATGCATATCTTCACACTAACTTAATCAGTGAAGTAAAGGAAAAAACAGAGTGTGAAGTTGTTCATTTTCACTAAAAAGGAATAAGCCATCCAAATACAATGTGCTTACGTCTGAACACCATAATAATATTTTCCTAAATTAAAGGTAACCAGATGCCTTCAGAAACAGAGTGACATATGGCTCTTATTTTAAAAATGGCCTTGCATAAAAATAAATGTAGCCTTTTTCATGATTATTTCACTGTTTGACAGGACGCAGTTAAGGAATGAGAACTTAAGTAAGTCCCTTTACTTCATGCCCATCTCAAGAAGCCGCCTGAACTGTAATTAGAATTTCTTCAGAGGCACTGGAGTTATGTGGGACCAGAAGCAGGTGACAAGCTATTGCATATCTGCAATATATTGATGAGAATTTTGCCCCCTTGATCTTACACACTTTGGGAACTAGGTTTGGGGATTTTTTCTTTGTGGAATGGGGATACTGTTATTTCTGCTCAAACTCTTCACAGAAATACAAACCAGAGTGTATAGCCAGAGGCTCTACACTTCCCAAAGAAGCAAATCAGGATATCAGTGAAATCAAGATGGAAGAGAAGCAATTACTGAGTTTTGTTTAAAAATCCCTCCTGCAATAGTTTGAGGGAAAAAATGTGATAAAAAAAGGACAGCACAAAAATCCACCTCCAAAGCCAAGATTAGGAGGGAGTCCTTGATGCAACTGTTTTGGTTGCACTTGCAGCATGTTACTACGCTGCCTACAGATGCTCCTAGTGAAGAGCATGGCTCACCTCCTACGTTGTCAAAAAGTATTGCTAGTCCACACAAGTTCAAGGAGCAAAGCTCCACTTCAAAACCTCACTAGATAGAACACCACCATCAAATTGGGAAAAAGGCATGTTCTAAAAATTCAAATAATCAGGGAATAGTTGGAACAACAGCTACTTCTAATTATTCATTAAAGAAACAGGGCTAGTTTCAGGTAAGTGGATTTATCATTCCTGAAATGTTGTTCTGTACTCTCCAGGGCTGTGATATGAATTTTTCACCTAAGGATCTCAAGCCCAAATGTGACAGACTAGTAAACTATCTGTAACCTATGGAGCAAGTGGCTTATGTCAAATGAGCCGACAAACTGATTTGCATTTAGTGTGGTTACTTACTTTCTGCTTTCTTGTAGTTTCTTGGGGTCTAGGTGGAAAGGTGCATGGGACTCTTCCGTGGTCAGTGTGATAGGGTAAGGGAAGGCTAGCATCTAACGGTACCCAAGGAACCGAGAGGGTGGAAGGTATAGCAGGCAGACTGCTGTGAGCTTTATGTAAATTGTAGGATGCTCTGGTCGCTTTTCCAAGACAGCTCTGGTAGATTGCAACTGATGAATCTCCTGAAGCATGAGTCAATAAGTAAGAGCCCTCCTGCAAACTTAAAGCACAGACACACGACAAACCAGAAGTCAAGACTTACTAAAAGGAAAACAAACCAAATTAAGTATTTTTGTATCTTAGTCCAAGCATTTGATCTATTCATGATCAGAGATGGTAAAATGTAAATGACTTCTGCTGGAGAAAGACTTGCTCAAAAAGAAAAGAGAACACAGCTAACACCATTGGGGCACCAAATTATCTTATAGTTACATTAAATATATTAACATACCTAATGAACGATTATAATCTAGGGAATAAAAAGGTATTGATAAAAATGCTAATTTATCTTTAGTTTTTCTACTATTATCACTAGTTATTTAGGCTCTGATTCAGCTAAGCACTTAAGCCCATGCAGAAATCCATCCCTATTCAGCTAAGCACATAAATCATTAGAAAGCACACCTATGAAAGCACAATCACAGATATATACAATGGAAGCTTTTTTAATCCCCCCCAGGATTATATAGTTCTAGAGATAGTAAAATCTCAACCAATTCCCCATCAGAAAAGTCTGCCACAGAAACTGTGACACTCGAAATTTAGAATGTAAAGTAAGATGCTTCACATGCATGCACAGCAGAAATGTGCTTTACAAAACAAATTTCCTATTTCCAGAGTGGCTCACAGCCTGAGAAAATTTCAGCTGCTAAAAAGAGCAAAATAGAGGACAAAGCTGCAGAGAGCTAGTGAAGACATATGGAGAAAAACTGTGCTGCTATAAGTAAAGACAACTGAAGCCCTGGCGGGGGTGAATACAACAGTCAATTCCAGCACAAGCAAAACTAGCAAAAGGCTAGCAAAGTCTAAATGTTGCCTCTGAAGCACCTATAACATTAAGGCCCAATCCTGCAAACTCAGTGAAGTGAGAAGTGCCAGTGAGACTTACTGTATGAGGAAAGTCTACTCTCTTGAGTAAGCGGGTTTGTAGGATCAAACTCTCATTTAATTATACAGTACCTTTAGCTGTAAATGCTTTATCATCTAAGTTACAATAGAAACAGCAGCAGAAGGGTAGACAATCATTTTGGAACCTCTGGATGCTACTACAATATAAAATATTAAAGAGCAGCAGAAAGTACTTACTCAACCACTTTCTTCAAGATATGGTGAAGTATATTTAATGGATTTGCAGGCCTGCGGGTAGAAAATTCACAGAAGGTAAATTCAAAAGTGACAGATGATTTGGGTGCCCAATTTGAGACACCCTGAAAGGATCTGATTTTTAGTAAGTAATGTTTTGACAATCAGGTCCTTGTACGGTGATTCAAATTGCTCATCCCAAAACAGACTCACCCAAAGTCATTAGTTGTGACTAGAAATTTTGGCCATCATACTAAACCACTGGTTTTCAACCTTTTCTCCTTTGTGGACCCCTAAAAAATTTCAAATGGAGGTGCGGACCCATTTGGAAATCTAAGTCTGTGGACCGCCAAGTTGAAAACCAGTGTCCTGTGGTAATGACCACCTTTGACATAGGGTGCGGACCTCCAGGAATCTGTGGACGACAGGTTGAAAACCACTGTACTGAACAAAGCAGTTGGAAGTCTATTCTTTTTAAAACTGAAGCGAAGGGATGAAATCACGGTTCCATTTACATTCACTGGGTGCTTTGTCACCTACAGATTATGATGGGTCATAAAATCAGACTTGGAAAAGGTTTGTTCAGTTTGAAGATGTTTCAGCTTGTCTTTTTTGTTAAATTGACAAAGTTTACTCACTTAAATAATCCAAATTTTTCTTTTAACCGTTCTGCAGATATCTCTTCAAGCATTAAGAGCTTTGATGTAAAAGCATCAATATGTCCTGAAAAAATTAAATGAATCTTTTCAGTAAAGAAATAGCAAAAGGGAACATTCCTGGAACACACTAGCCTTTCTTAAGTGAGTGTGTAGAAGCCTAATCCAAATTAAAAGAAAATGTTACCAGTTTTGATCATCTGAAAGTTAATCAGGTAAAAAGCAATTCTAACCATTAATGCACTCTGGATAGATATTTGAAAATAAAACACTAAATATAGATGTCCAGGTTAAGGCCTGTGCTTCCAAACTGTGCTAGACAGAAACCAAAATCTAAAAATCTGGACCAGTAAAAATAGACTCAGGAGCAGGTGGGGTGAACCTGTTAACCTGCCATATATCATATCCTGCCTCTAAAATCCTGATGGAGTTCACACTGACTGTTACCATGCTCAGTTTTGTGGTGGTATTTTAGATATTCTGCATTAAACTTCAACCAGACAATATTGGTCAGTACAATAAGCAATAATCTCATGGCACCAGCAGCCTAACCATTGTCAAGTTTTTTGTAGCCCTCACAGCAAGGCAGGGTTTTAAAGACAGCATTGAGGGAGGAAACTGAATTCATTTTGCAGAGAGCTTCTCCCAAACAAGAGGGGCTTGACTTGTCAGTTTTAAAGAAAATGGGTTTTGTGAGGAAAATGATTGTTTCAACACTTCACAGACTATGCTGGCTTTCCTCTTGGGTTACATCTATTTTGCTTTTATATTGAACTCCCCATTGTCTAATGTGAACACCTGGGTTCTTGTTTCCCTTTTCTGTCTGGATTTTTCTTATTTGAAAAACTAATCTGCAAGTCTCAGCTTGCCATTGGTGACAGCAATCTTGCTAGAAATGGTTCCATTGCTGACACTGGGCACTGTGTCACTGGTTCCTTTCCCAAAGTATCCAAACCCATGTCCATTTTGACACTGATGAAAACCTGCGATTCAAACTTCCCAGCTTGTCAAATTTTAATAAACAAGAGCAGGTCAGGAGGGTGGTGAGAGTTGGCTAGTGCAGTGTTTCACAACCTTTTAAGTAGCAAGTACGCTCTAAATTCTGAAAATTTTAATAAGTACCCCAACATGCCATTTTACTCTGAGAAATACAATCTTTTCCCCCTTTTCTGCTGGACGACTGTATTTCTCATAAAGTAGGAGAGCTCTGAGTTCTGCAGTTCTGTGTGGCTGTGGCAGATCACAAAACCCCCTGCTGTTTCTCCCCTCCTTCCCCCTCCTCTTCCTCCATATAGGAGCGAAGATCAATGCCAGCTAATCACTATGGCCTGATGGCAGAGTCAGGTGGTGTTCTCCTCACACAGGTGGGAACTTGAGAGGTATGAACAGGCACTAGCAGCCCACCAGAGTGGATAGCAGTGCTCCCTACGGCCATCCCCCCGGGCGGGGGAGGGGGGAAGGGCCTGGGGCAAATCACGCTGTGTGGGCCCCTCTTAACATCTGGGGCTAAAATCTGGGGCTGTCACAGTTGTCCCTTTCACTGCTCAGCTAGAGCAGTGAAACTGACAAGTAAGCCTACAGGTAGAGCCCAGCTCCAGGGCTGGACAAGCCGCTGGGCTCTCCACATGGCTTTCTGGACACTGGGCTTTGAGCCGAGGAGGGGAGCTGCCACCTGGGCAAGTTGCAGTCAGTTGCCAGCCGGGAGGTGGGCAACTGCCACCTGATCCAAGCTGGGCCAGAGGAGGCTTCCATGCAGGCCGGGACTTGGGGATGTGGGCAGGCAGCAGGCAGCTGCTGCCCATCTTCAAACTGGGGCACGGGAGTCTGTCTCTCAGCTCAGAGCCAGGGCGCGGGTGACAGCCCCCCCACTGAGCTGCTCTCAGAAAAATAATGACCTAGTTTTTTTATTAGCTTTCACCTAGGCATTTCTGAAGGCCTGAAAATCCCTTAATACAGATAAAGGAATGACAAGAAGGAAACACCACTCGTTTTTAAAAATGTTGTTAGCTGCAAAACAACAGCTCCCATTTTGAACCAATGGAGCTGATCTCAACTTTATTTACTGAGCTCATAGCAAGCGTGTTGCTTTGGAAACACCTGGTACAGAGATAGTTTGCTTTGTTGCAAACCTGGAGCAACTGCACAGCTTTGTGTGTCTATCTATGCTACCAGTGTAGCAGTGTACCAGTGTATCCTGGAATAGTGACTACACAGATTCAATGGACCTTTCCCTGGTCTATCTGAAGGCTCCTCTCCACACAGAGGGGTGGGTTGAAATCCCTCACTCTATGCCAACTTATCCATCAAACCCACTCTTCACATTATACGGTCCTGTGGCAGTCCAAGAACACAGTGGGCTTGGAAAGGCCTTCAACCTAAGTGAAGGCAAATGTCTAAGTGACGTAAGTATTTACAGGTAAAGTAATCAGTCCACATCATATCAGAGACTAGATAAGCACTTTACTCATTTTAAGTGCTATCACTGTTTACATAACTACGAAACAAATGTTAACGTTGACAAGGCGTTATGGTTTAGATTTGCATTGAACATAAAGTGTGAATATACCTCATCTCAGCTGAAAGTTGAATTACTGAATTACTGACTATTGAATAATTATTGAACTATTTCTCAGCCAACATTATGAAACTTAACACCTTTCATTATGGAAAGAGGCCATGGCGCATGTACGCAGCAGGCTGTAAGGGAATCAGTAGTCCACTATCAATACATTATACATACACACAATGCTTTAATAAAGTCAACAAAGCCACCAGGCACAGATTTGAACATTCAAGTTGGACACGAAAGCTACAAATGTCATTTGTTTTAAACAGTTACGTTAACTGCATTGTGATTGTCCTGGGACACCATGGGCTTTCCATGGCATAAAAAGGAAACACTATAGTGTCAACTTGCACTGTTTTCCCCCCATAGGTTAGGGAAAGTGAGAATCAACAGGATCGCTGCTGGCTCCACTGAGCTGTCAGACTCCACAGAACTAGAACCCTACTCAACTTCCAGGGAAGAGCTTCTGTGTGGACAGACAGAAGGTGGAAGCACCATATGGAAAGGGAACTCCCTTATTACATGGGAGTAGGCATATTAACATTCATAATAATGTTAACATCTTTTATTTCTTAGTACCACTCCCATGAAGAGGATATTTGGCAGTTTCATACTAGTTAAAGAATTAGCAGTTTATCATATATTTTAAATTGCAAAGTGTCTTAAAGGGGTTTTAGTATCATTAGGCCTGGCAGTCAGGTCTCAAGGCAAAAACTATTTTTTACCTTTAAGAAAAAAATTTAACCAATCAGCACATTTACATCCTAACATAAATGAAAGCTACTAGAAACGTAACCCAATGGGCAGAATTTCGCTAGAGTCTTCCAATATATTTCCAGGCACAGCAGAAACAATCCAAAAGTATAACAGTGAAACAGACAAAGTGACCAATGTTCTTCTGAATGAAGGTTAAAGGGATTCTGTCAATTTACATCTATGTGTTTCTACCTACTATTGTTGCAATTGCCACCTAGAATTACTATACATTGAAGATTGGTGACAGACTATTTTCTTTCCTTTTGTTTACTTGGTGAGTGTGACAGCACTTGGTGTACAATCAGTTTCACTGTTTGCAGAATTGGACCCATTTTAATTTATTTTCCCATTTATGGTGTTTCTTCACATAGCAATAAGAGAGAGGAAAAACACAATTAAAATAAGAAACTGTGGTTGTAAAGCCCATTAAAATTGAATGGATTCAGAAGTAGGGTTACTTAAATTTTAAATTAAAAAAAATCACTAGATTTCACACTATACTTTTAAGATTAGTATAAAAGGGGAAGCTTATATGTAAAGGTTAAGATAAAAATAATTCAGCAAATCTAAGAGATAAATACAAAAACTTCTGCTATGATGCTGTTAAGTGGAAAAAAAAAAACTTAAAAGGGATAAACTCAGAGAAAAACTGGAAGAGTTAAGCAACCACAGGCCACAGCAGCTGCTACAGAAACTAATAATATAAGACAAGCGTTTTCCACAACAGGGAAACGAGGCAGTGCTAGCTACAGAATATTCAGTCTCTGTACAAACAGGGTTCCTCTGGCCCCAAGCTGAGTGCCAAACTCATTTAAAAATACATTTTTGAACAAAACAGACACCACATCTGCTGTAAATTACCCTATTTATCCACGTTAGCTAGCAAGTTACTAATATAAAGAAAACCTACAAATCTGAATTACATTAACTTGGCCACATTACAGAAATGTAGAGCTGGTTGGAAATTTTCCAACAAAACTCAGTTTTGTTAGAAAATGCCAGTTTAGTAAAATAGAACATTACAGATTTGACAGAAGTTTAGTTAAAACACAGGCAAGCTTCCCCACGCAATTCTGGGGAAGGGGAGAGACAGCTCTACTTTCCTGCCTCCCCATAGCTCTGGAGTCAGAGGTACCTAGGACCAGGGTGCCTCCCTACTCCAGAGCTGGGAGCCAGGAAAAAGAGCACCTGAGGTTCCAGGATCTTTGTCACTTCAGCAGCCAGGCTGGAATGGCGCTTGTTAATTTCACCCTGAGGGTGGCTGGGAAAGCAAAAAATTTCATTTTGGCTCTCCTGAAACAGGTTTTCTTAAAAACCCTTTCCACCGAAAATGTTGAATTTCTGATGTTTTTGAGAAAAAGTTTCTTGCCAAAGTGGGACAAAATATGAAAATATTTGCAGAAAAGGTTTTTCTTTTTTCAGCCTGCTCTACATATATGTAGTATTTTCTATTAGTTTTTGTTAAAAGTTTAGTTCAATATATTTCCATTCACAGGATATGCCACCTGGTCAAGTTAACCGTGTGGTAGGAAGTTAAGTTTTGCATTTCCTGACTTCAAAATTTTAATTGTACAATCATGAGCAAAGCATTCAACATTTTTCCCTGGTAAAAGCTGTGCTTGTGGTTTCTGAAAAGACAAGCGTTTGGAGAAAGCCATACCTCTCCAAAGTAAATTCCTAAGAATTCCCAGGCTGTTACTCTGGTTTTAGCCTCCTCCTATTTTCTAAGTTCCAAACTACTGCCATGGTAGCTCCCACTGAAGATTTGTAATTTTCCACTAGCTGTCTTGCTTTTCTGATGCATTCCTCCCATTCCATTTCAACCAGAAGTGGCCCCTCCCCTTTTCTTTCCCCTCCATCTTTCCCATGCTAAAGGACAGAGAATATTGAGGCTCCTCCTGGTCAGGGTTGTTTCTGATCAGAAGACATATTGGAAAATAAGACTGCAGGGTTCAGGCAGACATGGGTGGGGACTACACAGCTAGTTGAACATATTTTCATCTGAAGCAGAAGCAATCATTCGGTGGAAAATGCTTTGTTATTCTTGGTAAGGTAGTTAAATGTTCAAATCTCCTGGGGAAAATTATAGATAAAACTAGAACTTTTTGTCAGCTATGTGATTTGATACTCTTTCCTTTATATTAGCTGTTTTGTTATCTTTAAGCTTCTGAAATCCTAATATTTTACATTCAATGAAAATCTCTTAAAATGTGTAGTTTCACAATTTTAAAGCACAGAAATAGTAAAGAAAGGTTACAAAATATTTGTACAGAATGTAGCAAAACCAGAGAAAAGAATATTATTCCGAGTTCCTTGGATTTTTGAGATTGTACAATATTTTCAGTTCTTGTAATTAGCTGTATGAAATCTTTTGCACATGAAGTGTGCAAAGTAGAAGTAGTTTCAGAAAAAGGCAGGAATTGTTTTTACAATTATGCTTATTTCAAATTGACATATTAAGATTAAATGTGTGAGTCACAGTGTCTGGAAGAGCTAGGTCAAAGGGGAAATTCTGTTTGCTATGACACAGTCTCACTCACACAGGCAAGAGTTTGGAAGGGGAAAGAGGACTTGTTCTAAGTCTCTTGCCTTTTATTTCATTCTCTTTTATCATCATCATCAAGGTTCTGAACACACAGGAAGTACAGTATTACTCATCTTACTTTAAAAAAAATTGTGGCACTTGACCTTTTCCTCACATCAAACCAAAGGACTCAATATCATCTTAGCCAAATACCTAATCTCTCATTACAATATGTACATACTGTTTTGTTAACAAGTATCTTTAACATTATGGTTGAAATTTCAGCATATGATAGCAAATTAATGAACTAAGTGGGCATATGAGAATAAAACATTATCCAAACATGAAGAAAAACAGCACACTTGATTAAAATCATAGGTACAATACTCCAACATACAACTTAATTGGACAAGAATATATACAAACTTACCAACATAAAATGAGCATTTAGAATGCAACAAGCTCTCTGTCCACAACCGA
Organism: Mesoclemmys tuberculata; assembly: GCA_007922155.1. Taxonomy (NCBI): domain Eukaryota; kingdom Metazoa; phylum Chordata; order Testudines; family Chelidae; genus Mesoclemmys; species Mesoclemmys tuberculata. The sequence goes on from ML675621.1 coordinate 3,692,385, forward strand.
CATATTTCACTTTCTGTAAGAGCTTCTACTCCATAATAGGCTTGATATTCTACTTTTGGCAATATGTAAATTGGAGTATGCTGTAAGTAAAAATAATAATAGCCAGGAGGTCATTAACTATCTACATGTTATTACAGCACCTTAGTTACTCTTTCGTATTTGACAATCATCACAAGCAAGAGGAATAATTACACAAGATTTTGGTACAACGGAACATTTTACGTGAAACACACACTGTACATTTAAACATAAATATTATAATAAAGAAAGCCTAATTTTTCTGTTTCTTATATTTTTTAAATAACTAAACTTTTATCTATAAGCAAGTGACAATCTCATATACATTCCAAATTAGGTAAAGTTATGATGGCTCTATGATCTGCTGCCACCTCCAGGAATTCAAGAAAAATTAGACAATTGATTTGTTTCTGAATTAACCTATTAGGGGGAAAGGAAAATGCTATCCATACTGTATACCAAGACCCCATTTAAAATCCAAAAATATCATTTCTATTTTAACACTAACATTTTGTATTTATAATACATAGAACATCAGCTTTCCTTTTACCTACAATGAATGGAAATAAAGTTGCCTTCCCCAAATTTCTTCAGAAGTTTAGAGTTTGTATGCACAACTTTCAGTTTCAGCAGCTGGAAGTACAACTATTAATAAATCCCAAAGCTTATCATTTATGACTGTGAATGAAAGCAGAAGCCTTAAGGAGTTGACAAAATGAGAATGACAGAAGTCTAAAGAGCCTCATCATGTTTTCGTTTTAAGCTACATGTCAACCTTCCCATGGAAGACTCCGTCACTATTAGTACAAAGTAATTATTAATTTTTAAGATTTGAAATGGAGCGCAAGTACTAAATTCCCAGGAATCCCCTAAATCAACACACTTTAAAAATTATCCCTTTTGGAGAGATGCTAAAACCTCTGTTAACATACCCCCTCCTCCCCAAAAAACATTATTGTCCCTCAAAGCTTGATGGAAATGTGCAATAACTTAGCAACAAGCAAAAGGCAGTCATCATCAGGATTTAACCAACATGCTAGGTAGCTACTTTTGAGTAGTTACAAACCATGCGCTAGTATGTAAACATCAGTAACTCCTCCAAATAATGTTTTTTATCAGTGAACCTTAGGAAATAATCAAACCATAATACAGAATGAATTCTGCATTAAGAGATAGGCAATATGCTCGCATATTCCAGGAATCTCACAATTTGTATGTTTTCAGGCATGAGGAAACATGCTACGCTTATCAAATGGAAGATCAGAAGATCTACTGAAAACACAGGAATCTCCTGATGATTTCATAGTAAGCTTTTAATTCCCAGCCAGGCAAAGTCTATACAGGAATTTTAAAAATTCCCAGGCTGCTGAGGCCAACTTTCATTTCTTAAGTGCAACAATCTGCTGTGCAACATTTCACAGCAGCTTTATTAACAGAATGAAGTGGGGCTGTGGGCCTTCTGGAACAGAGATATGATCTTACAGCCCACCTGCAAACCAGAATCCTTCTACCATCCCTCTTTGTGTTCTGGGAAACTCTATGGTCTCCTCCAGTCTTTTCTAGCAGTTTAGGATCATTGCTCACACTGTTCCCAAGCCATCATGGCTACCTCTACCTTTGACTGGCAAAGGAGAGGAAAACAAGAAGAGACAAAGCACTGAAGGAATGACATGAGAAAGCTCCACTTAATATTTTTCTCCCTACTTCATTTCACTCAATATAATCAAATACCAGTTCCAAGCAACATGCTTGTATCAGCCTGGGCTACCACCACCTCCTCTCCACTGCTAGCTATATAAAAGCTCGTCTAATGCTGCTGCCAGGTCTGTTACAGCGTTTCATCCTCCAGTGCAGTTTTCTCTCTTTCCTCAAACCATGTGCGAAATGGAAGGAAGAGTGAACAGTCTATAGGTTTACATGAGGGGTTTTCTGTAGCATAAAAAGAGTATGAACAATCCAGCTCAGAAGGCGGGATTCCCCGATGTTTTAGTGAAAATCCTACTCCAATTTTTTCCACAGGAAAACCAAGGCCCTCTGCTGAAATAATTACAGGCAGAGCTGGGACCAATGTTTATAGTTAAGGCTGTTTAACACTTTCCATTACAAACCTGGTTTCATTTGCTTATAACTTTGCTGAATTTGGAATATGCAGCTGGAATTTCCTGTATCTGCCTCACACTGATTTTCAAATTTCAGCATAAATGGTTGAGGCATTTCCTGAAAAGGTTTGGGGGAAAATATGCTGTTTTTCTCAAGTTAAAACACACTTACGCACATTGTTCTGGAGCAGGGACTCGAAATTTGGCAGGCAGATGACTCTGATGCCAGAGAGGTACCATGAAAACTCACTCAAATTTTGCTGAATTATAAGCCTTTGAAAATCATCATTTGCACATGCTCTGTACAGGTTTGTCTGAGGATGGCAGTACGTTTCCCCCAAACTTGCTGTCTCCATTACCATGCCACAGAGTTCCAATGCCAACTACACTGAGCACGCTGCACCCTCACACTGGGAATCAGGCCTTTTCCTACCTGCTCCTCCCAGCTGCTGGGATCCGTTGTGATCTGAGCATCAAACCTGAGAACAGGGAGAATGCCTCCTCTGTACTTTCAATTTTCCCTCTGCTGGTGCCCAAGCAATAGAGAGAAGGAAATAGCCTGAATCAAATGCAGAGGGTTAAGTAGCAGAGTAGGTACAGGCTGGCTTGAGGAACAGAAGGGGAAACATGGATATGGTGACTGGGGGCTAAAAACAAAGGAGGAACCGCTTGCACATAGTCATCTCCAACCACCAGAACTGAATCCAATACTCCTGAGTCCCAACACTCTTGTGATGTCAGTAATTCTGTGTGGAAGCCACTAGCAAAGGTGTGTCTCATAATCCCCATCTGGTATCTGTCTCACTTAGAGAAGACCCTACTCCTGCCAGTTACTCCATAAGCTGCAGATGTCAAGATGTTCATGCTGTGGATCTAAAGTCCCAACCTTGCCGATGATCCATGTGAGGGTCAGTAGGGTTCCACATCACAGAATTGCTGGTTGCAGTGTTTTGTTCTGGGGAGGAGGTGGGTTTCAGTTTGCTTTGTTGTTTGTTTTAAAATGAGTAAATTATATTTTTCACAAAAGGTAAAAAAATATTAAGGTTGCAAAGTCAAACACGAAAAACTTAATAAATGCCAGAATTAAGAGGTGCCTGTGCAACCTTAATTCAGCTCTCTTGTACACTGGCAATTCCTAATTTTTGAGTGTTTGACCTTGGAACCTGAACAGTCTTCTAATTTTTTTTTGGGGGGTGGGGTGGGGGGGGACGTGGATATGATGAATAAAATAAGAGTACTTTGCATTTCTGTACCATCTTCCTAGGATCTCAATGCAACTAATATTCACAAACCCTTGTGAGGTAACTACAATTATCTCCATTTTACAGGTGTGGCAACTGAGATACACTTGAGATTAAATGACTTGCTCAAGGTCATACATAGAACCAGCAATCGAGCAGTGATCTCCTAGCAGCTGATCCTAAGCTTAAGTCACAAAATTGCCCTTTATGTACTGTATTTCCTCCTCATAGCCTCCTTGCTCCAACCAGTACAGTCCTCACACTTCGTACTTGGGAGTATGAGGACTATACATTTGCAATCACAACAACAAAACAGCTTTAAAAATCAAACATGCGTCAGCATAACATCAATAAGAGTAGAAAAAAGACTCTACGTTCATAAATCTCAAGAAACAAGTGTGTCCTAAATATGATAATCTGAAACACCAGAAATGGATTGCATAAAGAGTAAAATGAAGCACTTCTGGTCATGAAGAACCTCAGATTTATGGGCTGGATCCTGCAAACACTTAAGTATGTACATAGTTTTATTCAAGTGAATAACTTAACATGAGACACTGTTTGTAGGATGGGGTTTATCTTTGCCAACAGGACATTACGCTGCATGCCTTAATTGGACCAAATCCCCATTGTGGGAGTGTTACCACAGTAAATAGGGATGGATCAGACCCAAAAGTACTTATCTGCATAAATGGGGCTACACAAGTCAAAAGTAATCCTTGCTTCTCTCCCAACAGAAAATAATTGCTTAATGGAAAGAAACTGGACAATTAAAGAACTGAACAAAATACAAATGTATATATTAGTGAGTACTGGATGAAAGATGTTAAAAGGAGTAAGTGTGTGCAAACAATACTGCAGCACTTGAGGCAAATGCCCTTCTCTCTTTAGAGCACTTTCAATAAAGGTATTTTGTTAATGGAACAAGTTTCATTCAAGCACACATGTGAAAGGTAACAAATGCAAGGTCTTTACCTTTCTCTTCTTTTGGGATCGTGGCCCTGTCCTTACTTTTTGCACACTGCACCGCACGAGTAACAGCAGGTCATCCAGACTGAACAATTTATATACAAGATTGCCATCCTGAGGAGCTGTGTATTCTGAAGGATCTTCAACAAGCATCTTAAGTTCAGCTGGGAGTAATCCTTTTGAAAATAAAACAAAACAGACTCACATAATGTTTACCAGGAAGTAATTAGATTTTTTCTTCTCAGAGTAAAACAAAACATTTATTTTATTTTATCTTTTAATAAGAGATTTGCAAAATTGTCTTATCAAACCAGAGGGATCGTTTGTTATGTATTTCAAGATAAACCAAACGTAGAACATTTCTGCAGCAATCCTGTATAACTACTGAAAGTATTCTGCTAAAGACTTGCATATTTTACCCTAGTCACAGCTATTCTTATGTAGACAGAACAGTAAGCTGCTGTTCTGATACAAATGGAGGCTCAGATTCTGACCTCTGTTGCACCAGAGTACACTTGGAATAACTTCACTGAAGATAACGTAGTTACGCTCAACTTACATTGCTATAACATGGCAGATTCTGTCCCAAATACATCGGTGGAAGCAGAGGGTAGCGAATGTGAATTTAATTCTGCGATTTACTAGGATTTTGAGAGAAAGATTTAGAATACTGCATGCAGCTGCAGTCATAGTAGATAGGATAACAAATCCATGGCTGAGGGCAAGTGCTACAGTCTTAAAAAGACTAAAAGACCTCAAAAAATGACTCACTACTTAAAATAGTACTCCTTTTCACATGGAGAAATGTCTGTACTAAAAGTGCCACTGCTGTATGGCTATGGGAGTTCTTACTGACAGAGGCTTATTGTCAGTGTGGTCTAAAATGCATCCACCTGAATTCTAAAATACAGAATTGCAATGAATAAAACTGAACATCTTTCTTGGACCTAGATAGAGTTAGACTAATATGTAATTGTTGATAGTTTCAAACACAGCAACAATGTTCTTTTGGCAGCTGCCATCTCTCAGTGTAGGACTTCTAGATTAAATCGCTTTCATTGCCTTCAGTGCATATGCTCCATGGTTCTTTGCCTCTATTTCTTTTCTTTTAGGTTTCGGATCCCAAATAAAGACATTTTTGAGATCTTGAATCCAGCAACTACTAAATTCATGTATAATTTTCTGAAGCTCTTTGCACATGGCAAGATGTTGCTGCTTTTTATTTTTAACGAATTTATGGTTCAGAATAAGAAAACTGACTTTCAAATGTCTCTACTCACCAATAAAGTTGGTCCAATAAAAGATATTACCTCATTCATCGTCTCTCTAATGCCCTGGGACCCACACGGGTACAACTACACTGAATATTTCCAATGCTGACATCCTGCATACGCTCAGGTCTGATAGTCAGCCCATGTACTAGTGGCACAAAAGGACCAAAAAAATCCATTATGATGCCTCCTGAAAATTACCTTCATGTAGTAGTGCTAGATACCTATTTGACCCCAGAACTGAGGAGCTGTAAGATGGCATACAAACCTACTTCTGTCCCTTATCTCTGGGCCAACTGTAGCCTGGATTAATTATCACATTCAACTCTTCAAAATCAAGTTTTAACTGATACCTGTACATTTTAAAGAGATTTTTATAAGAACCTTTGTTAAAGGGGCTGTCAGTCAACCTGTTTAGGCCCCAAAACTTACCTTTCAGGTAAGTAAGTTAAACTTCGCTCAGCATCTCTTTTAGGATGCCTTTAATATAGTTTAAAAAACAAACAAATATAAACATTTCTGGGGTTATTTATCAATCATTTATCTGAAGGAGTAACAGATGGGAAAGGTGGAAATACGGGCCAATCTTAGAACAAAACAAAACACAGTTGCTATATAGTATTGTGAAAAACCATTACATTTATATCAACATTAAAGTCAGAGACAAAGATACATACATCCCAAGACAGATAACTTATTCTGAGTGTGTGATCAGTCATGGAACTGAAAAGAATCACAGTTTAATCAATAATCTGTGCTCCTGTTCTAGGCCCATTGCCAAAAAATACAGAAATGTATGGAGGTTTATCAGAATCCTTTATGATTTTCAATCCTCTCAAATGGTTATTTGCACATGCACATGGTAATGTACATTTCTGATTGCCACTCTTTCACATACTCAGTGGCGGCACACGCACTTTAACTTCTCCAGCAATACTGATTTGCTGGCATAGCTAGAGAAATCAAAGTCCTAAATGCCAAATACCTGAATTCCATATTCTTACTATGTGAAAGCCAAGATCGTAAGAGAACACATTGTACACCTCTCTCTCAGATTGGAGGCAGGTGTGAACACCTGCGGGGTAATTCCCAGCTCGAGAAGACATACCCACTCTGATTGAGACAGAGAGTGTGTGTGGCAGCGTGAGGGCTAGCCGCCCTGAGTATGTACCCAGCATCTCTGAAGCTACAGCCACGCTTCTGGTTTTTAGGACCCAACTTGATCAGAGCTAGCACAGCTATGACTCCTCGAGCAGGGAATTATACCCAGAGCTGGAAGTGTAAACATACCCTTAGAGTGATGAGGAAAATTTAGATTAAAAAAAAAATGGTGTCAATGCAACCACCTTTTAAGCCCTCATTTCAGTTTAACTGCAGGTTTCCTCCCTTTTATTATTGCCAGCGTCACTTAGAGAGCTAACTTTCAACCACTGCCTCACTCTTATCACTTGCTTTTTAGTTATGGGATTTCCCTTTTCTTTCAGTATTGCTCAGCTGATCCCTGGGCTTGCTAGCACACAGGCCAGAAGCATTAACACCAAAAGCAAGAAGAAAAAAAAATGGTGTCCTATTGTCTACAAGTTGTACAATGCCCACCTCTATCTTTGGTCACAAACACCCGAACTCCACTACAGTAATTTCACCACAAAAGGATTAGACAATTCCTTTGGGACTGAAAAGCAGCACTTGTTACAGTAAAGCAAACCTCCTTCCACCGCTTTGCATTGAATGGAACATAAAAAGATGAAAACACATTAAGGGGGCTATGATGGCCTATTGGGAAGTACCTGGGACATACTGATGGTTGTTAAGCCAGGCCACAGAAGGGGCGCTTCACCTGAAGGAAAGAGGTGCTGGAACTTAGAACTGAGCCCAGAGGATGGACAGAAAGAATTCATTAAGGATCAATATAGCTACACAGATATTCTGCAATTTTCTGCATTTAAGCAGAGCATCCAAGATTTTTGTTCTCTCTCTGACACAACAAAGGGCTGTTCCAAGCGCCATCCCCACCCCACCCTCAAATATTAACGTATTTGCTACCACTAGTGCGTTCAACAGGACTAAACTAAATAAGGCTTCCGTGGCTGCCTTGTCTTAAATTCTCCTACTAATTTTGAATATACTAAATGCAACACTTACGCTTTGCAGCTCCCTGAAAATGTGAAGTCCATGTAAGTTTACGTAAGCTGCTAGGGTTTGCAGCAGGCTCCATGTTGCAAGCTACAGTGGGTTTTGAAGGTGGTGGCCCAAGGTTTGGTGTAGGATTAGAACTTTTATCACAATTCATCGGTGGCTGCTCAGCAGCTTTTGGGGAAGGCTGCTTAAGGAGTTCAGTTTGCATTTTCAAAATTTGTCCAAGAGGATCAAATTCTTTAGACAGTCTTTTGAAAGGTTTTTTGGAAGCAGTTTTTCTCTTGTCTGGGCTCTCTGAAGAATTAGCCAAGCTACCTGATGAAGTTTGTATCGGGGAGGGTGATTTCGGAGTATCTGCTAGGGGATTTGGATTAGAACTGAAATCAGTTTCTTTGCAATACTTCCCACTATTACATTCTGTATCAATAATCAAACGTTCTTCATCAGTGTCACTATTGCAACAAGAAATGGGAGTCTCATTTGCTTCTGCAACTTCAGATTCTCTCTTGAAACTATCAGTTTTAGCCCAACTATTTAACTTTGTACAATTGTCCAATATTTCGTTTGTGGCTGTACCATGTTGCTCATCATTTAACTCAACTTCATCTGAATCAAAGCCTTTAAATGAGGAATTTTCTTCAGAATCAGTCCACGTGACAGCACCATTCAATGACGGCAGCTGAGTCTTGTTCACATTCTGCATATTACTACATGTTGAAAATCCATGTTCATTAATGTTGCTTCTTCCCTCTTCAGCACCATCGCTTACAGTAGATACCAACTGTTCCTCTTTTTTTAGTTTGTCTGATAGAACATTACATATGTTAGCAGGAGTACTTTCTGTTTTGGATGTCTTCAAGGGCTCAGATGTTGTTCCAAAGGTCTCCAATTCTGTGACATCACTGGCAAAGTCTAGATCCTTGTGGTCAGGAGTCTGAATCCTCCTTAATTGATAAGTATCAGGAGGCATCTTCATGTAACAAAGAAAAAATTAATCAATAATAAAGTGCGTCACCCCAAAGTAAAACAGATTGCTAACTCCAATGAAAAAGAAGCAAAAAATGTTATTCCCACCAGACATTATTTTGAAGATGTGAAGAAAAACATTTCAGTAATTTATGTATAAAACACCTCTATATCTAATAGTCACAAGGGCCTTTCAAAATATGAGTAAAGGGAACAAACAATATGAAAATTGCCACCTATATAAGCCACACAGAGAAATATTTTTAAAGATTGCACACATCTGTAACCAGACTAAACTGGAGAGAAGCATTTAAGGAGAGAGATATACATTCACAAAACTTTACTCTACAATTCAGTGATATTGGGGGAAAACAAGGTTCTCTCCATTATTACTGCAGAACACAGATCAAGGAAATAAGGTAGCATGTTTTTGAAAAGACAGACAGCTACATACGTTCCATTGAAACATATCTTCTTTAAATGGATTGTCCATCAACACAGCAGAGACCGGAATAAATGAAGTTTTGGATGTCAGACGGTCCAGCGGAATTTCAAGAAAAATTTGGTTCTTCTCTCTCACTGTCATCTCTTTTTTTGGAAGTGGTGAGTCAATATAAACCATTTTGACTGGTTTGGCACCTTTTAAAAGAAGGAAAGGGTTTATGTTTCCCATACACTAAAGAAAAATAATTAGACAGGTAATTTAAATATTAAACTTTCCCCTACCCACTTAGGTTCAAAACCATTTTACAGTCAAATTAAAAAGGGTGACATACATCTACAAAAAGTGAAATTTATTATGACCCTATGGTAGAAATATGCAATATGTTGACAATTTACTTCAGTTTTGCATACTATTTAAAGTGCAGCTCTACCTTGACAAGTTTATTTGTAAAATTAGCATTTGGGGTGTCGCATTCATTATAGCTCACTGATTCCCATATCAAATATGTTGAGTTTGCAGAAAAGATGTTTTCTCCAACTGCCAACCCCACAAATTGATCCAGGGCTCTCAGACTCAATCTTGGTTCTTTCCATTTCATGTCTCATTACCAGAAAGGGAAGTTCAGCTGCCTAAACTGTATCCTTAGCTATAGTCAGCTGTAATGTCCTCCTGTTTTTAGACTGTGCCTTCAGTGCAACATTCATATCATTGACAACAATCTGAAGACAATGGAAATACCGTTGAAAATGTAGTTAATTTTACAGGAAAATCAGTGAACTGAATCTTTGCAAAATCATTTTTGTTTAAAGTGTGGTCTTACCTTAAAAAGTATATGTAATGGTTTGGTAATTTCAGAGAATAAGAGCAACTGCTTAAAAACATCACATGATGGGAACCCTTTAAGTAATGTGTTAATTTAGGGTTCTGTGGGCTCAGATTAAAGTGAAAACCACCAAATAGGTATGCATTGAGTTAAACAAACATAGTTATAGATCAGACAATTATGCTTCATTTACAAACGCATGAAATTTGCAGATATTTGTATTCACTTCTTCAAATCCCCTATTGCAACTCCCTCCCTAGTATGGAATTCCCATTATTGGGGCTTGTTTACATGAAGACTTCTTTGACAGCAAGCGAGGGTGTGAATCTATCCTGCACCAGCTCACTGCCCACTAAGGCAATGTACACACTACAGCTTAAGTCAGTATAGGTTATGGTGCTCCAGAGGTGTGGATAAGGGGTGATTAAACTGATTTAACTGCTGGGAGAGAGCTTCTCCTGCTGACACAGCTACTGCTGCTCGCAAGAGCTAGAGAAATTAAGTCAATGGGAGACCTCTCTTCCATTGGTTTAGAACATCTGCACTAGCAGTGCTGCATCGGTGCAGCTGCATCGCTGTAAACTCTGTACGGTAGCCATAGCCTAAGCGTCAATTTGGACCCTGCCGCTGCACACTAGAAGTTCTGTAATGTACTTTGATCTATCCCGCTTTGAAACAGGGAGTAGTTTAAAGCACACCAAGGAACTTTTAGTGCACAGCACCAGAGTCTGTCTGAACACAATGCATGGTAGACTGCTGTGGGATAGATTCACGCCCTGGCAGTTGCTGCGAGCGAAGTACAAGCCTGTGGTTAGCAACTATGATGGGAGGTGGGACAAAGTAACTGCTCTGCCCATCTAACTGCCAATTTTTTGCCTTGAATATTCAAAAAATACTGAAAAAAAATTTTTTTTTATTCACACTGTATTTTCAGATTCCATATCTTCACCAATATAGACAATGTGAAATTCACAATCCGTTGACATATTAAGACAACATTTTAACTTCTTTAACAAACTGAAGGAAACAGGTGAAAAAATGGTAATGGTAATGCAGAAGTCTACATTCAAACTCCTGCCAGGATGCAGCTGCCAACAAAAATATTTGTATTTGCATGACTTAAGTGGCTGTTTTCTATTGGCAGGAGTGTCTTTTACTAACAAATATTATAATATAATACTGTAACCCTTTCAATTCCATGAAGCTTTTGCTAATTTGTTTTAGGAAACTGTAGTAAGTGTTTTTTTGAAGCTCAAAAGGACTTTGCTCTCTTATTCTACAAACACTTCCCTTGATTTTTAGACATAGCAAAATCATCTGATAATTTTTAGACTATCAGTTTCTCTCCTTAAGAACAGAAGACAAACTCCAGTAGTTGATATTTTTTAAGTTAGCTTTTTATGATAATTGCAATGAAATTAGACCTTTTTTCTTTACAAAACAAGAAATTTCCTTCTTAGCTCATTTCCAGATTGTAGAAAACTGTCTTGCCATTTTTTCCTTAAATTAATTTATTGAATTAATAACTCTAGCCAAACTACATTTATTTAATTGACTTTTAACTGAAAAGATTGGCCAAGACAATAGGACCGGTTGATTTGGGCTACTTCTAATAGAATGAGGGTAATTAATTTAGGCCCGAACTTTTAAAGGTATTTAGGCATTTAGTTCACTCAGCATTGCAACACTTAACTGATTCATAAGCTTAAGGTACGTCTACACTACAAAATTAAATTGACCTAAGTTACCTGGACTTACAACCACCTCAGTATTTAAATCAGTCTTGCACATCCAACACTGTGCTCCTCATGTCACTGGTGCATGTCCCCACCAAAAACACTTGAATCAACTTAACTGTCAGTGTGGGGCACTCTGGGAAGGCTTCTGAAAGGCAGCAACAGTCGATGTAAGCAATGCAGGGTCTACAATGACACTGTGTTGACCTAACTACATCGACTCAAGTGCTATGCCTCAGTCTAGAAGGTGAGCTACGTTGGTGAGAGCTATAATTTGGTGGGGACGCTTACAGTTAGTTCGGTGTAAGCTTGCCTTGTCAACCTAACTCTGTGTAGTGTAGATCAGGGCTCAGTCTCATTTTCAAAAGGGATTAAGCACTTGGAAGCCAAAAGGTGCTTAAATTACCTTTGAAAATGAGATTTTGGCCCCTAAATCAGTTAGAAAAGGTTCTAGAAACCTCTGGAAAGACTTGTAAACAGCCTAGAAAATTTCTATGGACTGATAAAGTCTAAAAAGCACCCTAAGGGCCCAAAAGGGCCTTAGCTCATCTCTTTCTTTGCTTTTGTTGGTTTTATTTTGTGTTTATTTTTTTTCTTTTCTGATCCTAATCATGAATGTCAAGCCTATAGACTTGAGGCCATGGTATTTTTCAGATTTTACCAATTAACCCTACACATCACAGAGTTGGTTTTGCCTGATCATTCTAATGGGTGTGCCACCGGTTTCTGTCACCTGGAAAGAGGGGAAAACTACATCTAGCTATGACGACTGTGCCTCTAACTCACCTTCTCCAATTAGTTTACGTGGACCAGATTCCGTATGTCCAAGAAAAGAGCCACAATCCCATCCTGGAGCTGTCTAAAATGACTACCCATCCATATGGAGCACCATTTTCTTATATTCCCCTTCTCATTGTTTTGTTGGGCAGGGGGTATGTATGTGTGGTTTTAGGGAAACTGACTTGCCAAAACTTGAAAAGCTCTAGAAGTAAGAATGCTTTGGATGAAACATCTATTACCTTTCTCTCATTAAGGTAGGTACAAAACTGGTTTTGTAACTTGCCAACTTTTCCTGCACACTTCAGTTAATTAAATAGAAGGCTTAATGTGTAGTGTGATTATTGAGAAGTTACATCAGAGACCATTAAAAAGAATCCTAAGCTATAACACTATCTGTGGGATGCAAAGGGAACACCTAAGTAATCCTACAACAACCATAATAGAAGCACACATTATTTGGCTAATAATTCATAGTGTTACAGGGAATCAATGCACAAGTATCCATTAGGGAAAGACTATTTGGACAATAAGAATTTTCAAATTCTCTTCTCTGTGTATCTCTGGAAATAGACTATCAAAACACAAACCTTGTTAGATGACCTTGGGGACAAAAACATTATTAGTTTGGTATAAAAATGTATTGTACCTGTAACAGGGATCATTTTAACAGAAACTGGGATTTCCCATTGTTCCTTGTAGTTTAGTCCATGATTATTCAACAAAGTAAATAATGACGGAGTATTTAAAACTACTTGAGGACAATATTTTAAAGCAAGTTTTTCAGCATTTGGGTCCAAACTAATGTCCTGAAACAAATTAATAAAAGAAAGAAATAAACAATGAAATTTTAAACATTAAAAAGCAAAAACAAGTTAATTATAACATCTAGTTTAAAAAAAAATTATTTACTGAATAAAAAAACCATTTGAAAACAAGTGTTCAAATGCAACATTAAGATGGACTGTTCAGAATCAAAGAAACTTTTAGGCAAGACCACAGAAATGTTCTCTGAACACTGCAGACATCTTGTAGCACAAAAAAATATATCTAGTAGCAAATTACTGCTACTGTGAATTACCAGGGAGAAAGGGAACGAAGAAAATAAATAAACAGCTGCATCACACACAGTCACACACAAAGCCAACAAAAAGAACCCCCACACATTTCTCTTTCTCTCCCTCTATTCCCCACACACACCACCACAGTTAGTACTTTGGGTCAGAAAAATCACAAATATATAGATATAAGACAACACACTGACGAGTCAATTTCAATGGAGCATCACTAGCTCTTGTTCATTAGAATATCAGGGGATGCTCTTGTATCCATGACATTTAGAAGGATGTCATCACCTTATGGGCACAGAAATAGCTTTAATAGCAGTTCCCATACGAAAAAAAATTAAGGTGAAGTTAAATATACAGGCACAGATCAGTAGTCTGAGTACATATTAGCTTTCAAATATGATAAACCCAAGAAATACAGAATTAGGATTATGAAATTTGCCAAGAATTATGCTTGTGGATCTCCACGAGCATTAAGAATTTGTATTGGGTGATGAGGTGACAGGAGCTGGAAATATTAGAGATGGCAATGTAGCAAACTCAGGAGCAGTTCAGGACAGTAGAAGAATGTGGGAGAGAAGGAGGAACCACTGTCTTCCAAGGTTCTTGCCAGTGAACTGTATGTGGTTCAGAGAAGCAAGACGACCCTTTGATGAACCACAGGAGGAGTTAATGCTTTCATCCTGACTTCTCCTCTTGCACCTCTGGAGACATTTCAAAGCCCCAAGCCTCTAAAATCTCTGGGTCTCCATATAATATGTGACCATAGCTCCTATATTAGTGTACAACAAGCTATGTGGAATAAATAGTTTTTGAAGAGCCACATCACATGGCATCTATGATAGGAGACAGCTGCTTCTTATCACTGTTTATGTAAGGATACTAATAATAATTTAAGATATCTATTCGGAAAATAATCCTTAAATTGTTTAACTCAAATACTGAATTTACTTTCGCTATTAAATCAATTCCCATAATGAAAAAAAAATCCTGTGTAAACTATTTTTTGTATATAATATTTGTATGTTTCTTATTATATATTATATTATATTATATTATATACACATTGCAAGGATGAAATTTTAATACAAAAAGAGCATTTAAATTGAATACAGAAATAGATCCTTAACCAGAGTAGTATAAACAACAGCTCTGCCTAAATTCATTAGATGTTACAAATAGCCAAACATGTCACATTCTAAGGGCCTCATCCAACATCTATTGAAGTGAATGGAATTTACTGCAGTGAGCATCGGATCATGCTTTACTGCTATTCCAAACTTTAAAAATGGTAGGATAATTGCTGTTACAGAAATATACTGGTCATGCACCACTAAAAATAATGATGGGAATAAAATGTCTCTCTCTTATTACATACATACATAACAACAAGTGTTACTCACATCGTGCATAGCAGAAGCTCTCTGTTCCGGAGTTGCAACAGACGCTACCGTTTTATAATCTACAGACAGCTGTTGTTGCATATGCATGGCAGGTGACCATGCTTTAACAAATCTTGCCTTTCCCTGGAATAAAGCGGTATCAGAAATTTATTGGCATCAATGTTGACACTTTATATTAGGTCTTTTAGGATGAAAATATTGTTTATATAAATGCCCTCAAAAAATTAAAGATTCTCATATTTTAAAAATATTCATATAGAATGGTTACATTCGTATCTCCAGGATAACTTAGTTATTACCTAACCAAAGTATCTTGCAAATTATAACCCATGGTTGAAGCATGGAAGAATGATCACAATCAGTATAGCATTACATAATGTTAGGCATGCTTAATTCAAATTATCAGAAAATAAATGTGAACTTATATATATTTTACCAATGCAAGAAGATTCTTCTCCAGCTTCAAGGTCAATTCTGTGCAAAATTTGCCTCCCATGATACTGGTGATTTCATGGAGTACATAAAATTCAGGGTACTTCTTCACATGTCCAATACAAGCACTTAAAAATTGCTACAGAAAAAAAAAAAAAGGTGTGTTACATGGTCTTTGTATCAATCTCTTCCGTAACAGTTTCACAAAAACTAGAATGCTGCTACAAAAGTGACATCTGCCTATATTTTCAGCTATGAAAAACCACGTATGTATCATCCATTTCTTGGAACGAATTTGTTCAAAATATTTCTTTATTCTTCTTTAGAACTCAGTAACAGATTGTTACAAAAGGAAACAGGAAAAATGGAGGCTGGTAAGAGGTTGCTTTTTGTTTTTTTAAAGGACTGCTCCACAAATGAGGTGGGTAGGTGCTCAGATAACAACGGTGCCAACCCACCAGGATTGTTCTGGAGTTTCCAGGAATTATAGATTAATTTAGCGCAGCAAGTAAGATAGTGCAGCTACCAGATATTGGGGCAAAATTCCCTGAATGAATGTGGTGAAAAAAGCTTTGTGATTGCTGAAAGTTGATAATTTAGCCATTGTAATTATAAGAAGTGGAAACACACCAAACTTGGAAGAATTCCAAAATTCTGAAGAAACTAGTAAGGGAATACGAACGCCTGTGGCTAAGTTATATGTTGGTCTTAAGACTAAAAGAGGTATTAAAAGAACTAATTTAGTTTTCCATATTTAGGAAGGGATCAAGGGAGGATAGAGAAAATTACACATCTGCAGGCCTAGTTCCCTAAGGGAAAGATATTGGAAACATTAATAAATTTCACACTTGCAGATTTTTTTTATTCTTTTATCAAAGGCAAAGGTCAATATGGGTTTATTTAAGGAAGGATAGACTAGATCAATACTATTTGAACAATTTAACTAATCAATCAGTTAGTACAGTTTGCACTGGACTAGTTAAGTTTTTCTCTCAGCAAATAAGCAACTTTTTTTGCAGACCCATGTGCATGTCCAACCTTTTAGTTGTAGACCCTGAAACACTGTTAATCATTCCTTTGTCTTGGTATCTATTTTATATGGGGTGAAGGATGCAAGGGTAAAGAGTAGGGGAATTATCCCCTATAGACTCATATTCATTTGCACATGAACCCTGGATGCTGAGAAAAATTACACTAGTTTCACATCATGTACTCAGGGACCTTAGTAATTCATTACTTGCACCTAGTAAAAATTATTCCATTCTCTGTCCACAATTGCTGCTTCAAAGACAACTGGATGCAAGTAATTTTGTGAAATATAAACCACAGACTAAAGAACGTGGAGGAATTTTTAAGTTTGAAGCCACATTCTGTGACCAGAGGGTAGGATCCTCTGTTTTAAAAAAAATGGATACAAATTATAATAATAGACAATATATAACAAGGTATAACACAAGTTAAAACTAATCTCAATTTTAAACAGATCCATGTTTTTATTTCTTACTGTTCCTTTTCTGAAACAATCATGATAAAGCTATGATGGATTCTAATCACTGTATCTACCCAAACTATTTCTCAACTACAGAACAACTCTATCTTGTGTAGTAGAAACTACATAGCAAGAAAATGTTAAGATTAAATAAGATTAGCCTTATTACCAAATTTAGCTAAAATAACTGTTCACTAACAAATAATAATTAGGATGATGTATGGACCAAGACAGTGCTCTGTGCTATAAAAGACAGATTAGCAACACATTCTCTATCTGGAGGAGCTTACTGTTTTAACAGAATACGAGGCTATTTCACAGCAAGGTAAGTCACTACCAGAAATGTACACAATTATCAAAATGTTCTGTTTTATTTTATTAATACTTTCTCCACGTCATCTCTAATACATAAAAACGTCTAATTAAAATGTATATTTGCCAATTTCCTACTCAGGGCCCCTCACACTTCAGATCCCACTGCAAATTTGTGCAGGAATAAGGCAGAAATTCAAACTCTTGCCATTCGTATTCATATTCTTCATTCAACTTGAAAAGGCAAAGCAAACCTATACAATGATGTTCTTATATTTTGCCACTCGCTATTTAACAGTTCTGAAGGAATATGTACCATTGAAACAGAAGATACCTAGGACCGAATATAAGGCTGCCTTCACCCTACTTCACTATGACATATGACACCAAGATAGATAACACTGCCTTCACTTTTTTAGAATAGTGATTTATCAGCTTAGTGTGGGTCCAAGCAGGTATAGCAAGATCTTATCTATTCCTGTATTCTGGGCAACCTTTTCCAGTCCTGTGTAACATCATCACTAAATTACAGCCATAACAGCTCGACATAAAATTGCATTTCTCGTCTGTTTCAGAATTCAAGAAAACATCAGACTCAGTCCCTCATCAGCTGAGATTCACTCCATATGGATACTCCATGTCATAGTTCACTGCACTATCCACTGTATGACACTGAGCCAGTAGCATATCTATTTTTTGAAAACACAATTAATTAAGTGCATTTAAAAGTGCAATTTTTGGCTTGCCATTGTGACTGAGTGGGAATTTTCTGTAATATTTTGTATGAATACAGTGCGCCCCAGTTTTCTCTATATGTTACATGGTTAACTAGGTGGCAGGAAAAGTAACTGTTTACTCTGCAAAGACCTAGAGATACAGGTGTGACTGATGCCAAGCTGTCTAGAGCCTGGACCCCTGTCCATGGAGAGTCTAAGACAATGGCCACTCCAAATGCCTGGACATTTGATACTTAGCAACTAATGGCCGTGGATGGCAGACCCCCGTGCAAGAAGCCAGCCATGTTTGACCCGCTGGAGAAAAAAGGGCTGAAGAGGGCCAAAGTAACAAAGGACGAAGGAGGGGGCCTGGTGGGGTTGTTAAATGCTGCTGGAAACAGGACGTTCTCCCTGAACTGGGACAAAAGAAACATCAGAGGGCTCAGTGCTCGGGGCTGATCAAGATCGACTACGCTGCAACTTTCTGTTCTTTATGTTAACCAAGAACTTTCTATGATGTGTTCCAAACATCTAATAAACTCTACCATTTTTATAACGCTGGCTGAGAGTTTACAACTGCAGATCCTGTAGCTGGGGTGCATTGCTTCCTCTGGGGATACATGTCTTTCTCAGGTATACAAGGCAGGTAGACTCATGGAAGGGAGTTCAGGGTGTGCATTGGGGTGCTAAAGATTCCAAGAGTCGGTCCAAGGAGGCAATGAAGCCAATTTACTCTAGTGAAAGAGTGTAACCCCAAGGGAGTCTGGCACACTGAAGAGGTCCTCCCAGGGACTGTTCTAGAGCTGTTCAAGAGCACCAGACCTGTGGATTCATGAGATCCATAAACAAGGTTGTGTCACTTGCTTCATTGGCGGCAAACAATATTTCTCTATTTATATTCAACGACTTCTGTTTACCCCATTTATACTGTACAGGTCTGCTTAACCCTGACTAGTATGTTATTTATTTTGTTCCCAATATTTTAATCTATTTATTCAATGAGTGAATGAATATACAAACATTTCTGTTACCTCAGTATAAAGTAGTGCATCCTCAGTGATGGTATTATAATCCTGAGCGCAACTCTTTGCTGCATTTTGTGCAAACTTCAAAAATTCTGCAATTTCACTGCTCACAAATTCTTTCATTTGCTGAAACAAGAAAGGAGACAAAAAAATTTCCATTTTGAAGATAGTTATGGAGTTCTTTGTTTTCTCTCGCTATTAACTAATTGTAAATGTGAGCTATTATTGTAAAGGATGGATTTACACACCTCATTATCTACCTGCATATTTACAAAGCATCCAGTAGGTTATCTAAATTGCACAAGAAGTGATGCGTGTCTAGAAGGGCAATGCAGGCATATGGGTGAAGAACTGAAGACATTATGATCCAGATCATAGTAGATATTCTACATTGGCAGTACCTTGTACACCTCACAAAAGAAGTCAACACAAAAGAAGCACACAGGATTGGAGCCTATTTCCTTAAAAAAGATGCTCCCTCCCTTAACCAATATTGGTAGTTTAACCGAGGAGAGTGATGCATGTGTATTGTCAGAGCAAGCTGAAATGAGCCCTGCCTATGTTAGCACTTACATTGCTACTAACAATACTGCACTAGCACAGCTGTTGAAAAAAGGATACTAATTTTTCTAGTGTAGGTATATCCATTGTCACAATGTAAGAGAAGGGAATTGCCATAAATCAGAAAGGTGTAGGATGATCACTGCAATGGAGCAACAGCAGTAGCCAATGAATCAGTTTATGCCACTTGCAGAATTCAACTCTAATGGTGCACTCACCCAGCATGCAAAGGAAATAGCACATAGTCTAAAATAGTTTCGCTAAGAATAAGAACTAAAAGAGTGAATGTTTGTGCATTTCTACTCCTTCAGTGAGCAGACTAATTGCTATGGCAAGTACTGAAGGTCAACATGAAGGCCTCCAATGACATTAATGAGTGAGGCTTGTATTATGGGATGCAGCCTAAGACATGAGCAGCACACAGAATCATAGAAGCGTAGGGTTGGAAGGGACCTCGAGAGGCAGGTCCAAATACACCTGGACCACTCCTGACAGGTGTGTGTCTAACCTGAAAAGCCTTCACTGATGGGGATTCCACAACCTCCTTTAGAAGCCTATTCTAGTGCTTAACTATCTTTATGGCTAGAATGTCTTCCCTGATATCTAATCTAAATTTCCCTTGCTATAAATTAAATCCATCATTTCTTGTCCTACCTCCAGTAGACATGGAGAACCATTGATCTCAACCCTCTTTATAACAGCCCCTAGCATATTTGAAGACTATTATCAGGTCGTCCCCCCAGTCTTCTTTTCTCAAGACTAAACGTGCCCACTTTTTGTTGTTTTAAGTTTTCCTCATAGGTCACGTTTTCTAAACCTTTTATCAATTTTGTTGCTCTCCTCTGGACTTTCTCCAGTTTGTCCACATCTTTCTGAAAGCGGGGCATCCAAAACTAGACACAATATTCCAGTTCAGGCCTCATCAGTGCCAAGCAGTGCAGGACGATGACCTCCTGTATCTTACATGACATTCCTGTTAATACACCCAGAATATTAGCCTTTTTCACAGCTGCATCATATTGGTGACGCATATTCAATTTGTGATCCCCTAAATCCCAACAGTACTTTTGCCTAGCCAGTTATTCCCAATTTTGTAGTTGTGCATTTGATTCTTCCTTCCTAAGTGTAGTACTTGGCACTTGCCTTTACTGAATTTATCTTGTTGATTTTAGAGCAAGCATTCAATTTGAATTCTAATTCTGTCCTTCAAACTGCTGGCAACCACTTCCACCTTGGAGTCATCAACAAATTATATAAGCATACTCTTTACTCCATTACGTAAGTAATTAATGAAAATAATGGCCAGTACTGGTCACAAGACAAGATCCCTGTGGGACCCTACTAGACACATCCCCCCATTCTGACAGCAAACTATAGATAACTACTCTGAATATGGTCTTTGAGTTTTGCACCCACCTTATAGTAATTTCATCTAGGCAACATTTCCCTAGTTTGTGAAAAAGTCACGTGGGATTGTGTCAAAATCAAGATATACCATGTCTACAGCTTCCCCCATCCATCTGGTCCTCCTATGAAAGGAGGACATTACCATCACGATGTATCTAACTTCTAATAGAGCTAAAATATTTGCCCATTACATTACGAAATTATACACGAGCGTCTCGCACTTACTTAGTTTATGGTCAATTCATCACTTTCATTCCTCCTATCACTACCATCGTAGCAACTGACTTAAGGACAGTAAAGCATCAAGACAACTATTCAGCTATGTTTTAGAGTAATGTGACTATCAACTATCCACAAAAAATCCTCAGGAAAACAACAATGTACATTTTGAGTTACCTTCAAAAAATCAAGTTTCATTGCTGGGGAGAGAAAATGTGGGAAATTGGAAATGTTTAAGGACTTACAATTATTACAATCAAATTTTTACTACAAACGACTTTTAGAAACTTTTCCTTAGATTATTACAGCAAAGAATATCAGGAGAAAAAACAATTTTAACACTTACCAAATACAGGGAATATTCTCTTTGATATGTCGCACTAAAGTGGTAGGACACAGGGTTTTTTGAGTACTTAGTCATCAGATATAAATATGTTTTCTGCTCCTTCTCAGTCAGACTAGAGACATAAGGATAGGGGATTCTGGGCTCTGGAAAAGAATTGTCATCAGATGCGGGTTTAACCTCTTCCTCAGCTGGAGCTGCAGCCTGTGTGTTAAATGTTTTCTCATCTTCTACAGAGTTTACTGATGCCTCTATGTTTTCTTCTGTATGTCTGAAAGAGAAGTAATAAGCGAAACAACTACAAATTTACACTTTTCACATGAAGACCAATATTTGTGAAAATTGACGCTGGCAGCCACAGAAGACCTTAAGATTTCCAGTCATCAGGCAAAATACATCATAATGACTAGAACTATGGTGTTATAACACCATTCTACCATCTACATTTTATTATTCTGTGCTTTATTTAGACAGCCAAATCCTAGGACCAAAGGGAGTTTCAGCACTGACTTCTAAAGAAGAAAAACTTGGTCATAATTTCTACTGGATCAACTCCACTTTTTCAGGAAACAACACACATAACAACATGCTACACTGGATATCCACGTGAGAGAGCCAATCACAAATCACAGGTCCTCTTTGTTCTGGAAATGTCTTTACTATGAATGAGGCCTCATATCCTCATCTGCTGTCTGCTACTTATGTATGAAATAGTGCTGTAGCTGTGTTGGTCCCAGGTATTACAGACACAAGGTGGGTGAGGTAATATTATTTATTGGACCAAATTCTATTGGTAAGAGAGACAAGCTCTTTAGCTTAGGCCATGTCTATACTACAAAATTATGTCGACTTCACTTACATCTGCATTCAACCACTGCAGCTATTAAATAACTAGTGTGTGTGCAAGGTTGGCTTCTTGTGTCGGCAGTGCATGTGCTCACCAGGAGTATTTGTACCAATTGTATTGTCACTGTAGGACGTCTCCTGAAAGCCAGTAATAGTTGATGTAAGCAGGCAGTGTCTACATTGACACTGTGTCGACCTAATTACATCAACTGTGACTCTACGCTGCTTGGGAAGGTGGTATTATGATGTTGACATAGAGAGGCACTTACATGGGGGGAAGCCAAATTCAAGTGAAGACACTTCCATTGCTAGATGGATGTAAGGCATCTTACGTCGCCGTAACCATGTAGTGTAGACCAGGCCTTACACAGAGCTCTTCTTCAGGTCTTGGAAATGTACTCAGAGTGTCACAGTTAAATACAAGAAGGAACAGATTCTTTAGCATAAGTAGTTAAAACATATTTCAAGGGACCATTTAAAGTGAAGTGGCCCAGTAATACCTCTTTAGTCATAGCAGGGAAAAAAAGCTGGGGAGATGGAGGATTAGTGGGTTACAGATTGTTTTTATAAGTCATAAATCTAATGTCCCTATTCATGCCATAATTTTTAGTGTCTAGCAACATTATGAATTTAAGATCCAAGGTTTGTCTTTTAAGGTGTTGTGCAGATTTCCTTTGAGGATGCAAGCTGAGAGGTCACACACAGACCGATCACTTTGTGAAAAGTATTCACCCACAGGTGATATGTTTTTTCTATGAGAAAAACATTTTTCTGTGAGAGTTCATTCGAGAGTGTAGTGCTTATCTCGTTTCACCCACATAACTGTTATTGGGATGTTCAGTGCACTGAATGAGGTACACTACATATGATAGGCATGTGAAGGACCCAAAAATCTTGAAAGGTGTGTTGTGAGGAGTGTCATCATAGCAGTGGAGATATAGCTACATCAGTGACACTCAGGCTGAGGCTTGGGAACTGCAAGTGGCTCTTTAACATGTCTCTTGTGGCTCTTTGCAGCACATGATATTAAAACACTGTGTGACTTAATTATTAACCAATATAAGTTATTAACCAATCAGGATGCTTTTACTATGTTAGTAACCAATTGAAAAATGCTTGGTCAGTCATTTTGCTGTCACAATTATTTATAAAAAAATAGTAAATGAAACAATGAATTCACTCTACTGTGGCTTTCAGGTAATGTTAACAGCTAATTTGGCTCCTGAAACCCTGAGGTCTGAGTATCACTGGTCTACAGGTTTTGCACCTGATGGTCTGATCCTGCTTTGAGTCTGCCCCTTATGTTTCTTAAATTATGAGTGTCAACAACATGTAATCAACTCAGCTCACTCAGGGTTGGTCTAAACTAGAGAGCTTTGTCGATAAAGTCAGCTTTTGTTGACAAAACAGTGAAGGTGTACACATTCAAATGCTCCTCCCACCAATGTAACTCCCTTGATATGCTGACATAATAAAACCACCTCAATGAGAGATGTAGAGCTCATGTCGGCATAGCTAGGGCAACCCAATGTCTATGTAGACAAGGTCACTCTGGTCTATTTCAGGGCTCCAGAGCCCTGAAATTGACAAGAAAACCAGCTGGGAGCAAGGCAGCGACTGGACCCTGGCTCCCTACTGGGAGCTGAGATGGGAGAAGCTGAGAGTGCTTGGATCCTGGCTCCCAGCAGGGAGGGGACAAGCCCAGCTGTGAAAATGACAAGGCTGCATGGCTCTTGGTAGGGAGTGAGAAGCAGGGGCAGCTAGACCCCATTCCCATGGGGCAAGAAGCCCCGGGCTGCTTTCCCCTGGGAACAGGCAGGGGGAGACCCCTGGCAGCTTTCCTTGGCTCCCGATGGGGAATGGGAAGAAGCCCGGGGCCAGCTCCTGGCAGGAAACGGAGGGTGGGGGGCAGTCTGCTGGGAGCACAGGAGCCTGTGGGGCTCTGGCAGGGAGCTGAGAGCGGTCTTGCAGCTCCACACACTGCCCCTCTTAGATCAGTGGAAATGTTCCTGGTGAGGACATGCATCACCAACTCAAAGAGAGTAGTGTGGACGTCAGCCACCTCAGCAATTACTTTAAGCATATTATTGTAAATACATAAGTAAATACAGTAATTATTGAGCTGGCTGTAAATCAACCTATGTTAGGTCGACGTATTTTTCCAGTCTGGACAAAGCCTTACTCCTGAACTAAAGTTCTGACAATAAAGCAGAAGTACTTGACACTGAAGCCTCTTTTAAAATGGAAGCAGTATGATCTTAACACAGGGCTCGACAAATTTGTTTTGGAACTAGGAGCCAGCCCAAAAATTAAGGAGCCAGACAACATGGACTCAGCAGCAGGGCATCCTGGCCGGAGCGCAGCAGCCACTCTCCCCCTCCTGGCCCCTTCTCTCCGCCCTTCTCCCACAACATGGGCCCAGCGGCAGGTGTGCTCCCCCGCTCGGCCACGTGGTCACTGTGTTGCCCTGGCTGGAGAGCAGCAGCCGCTCCCCCCGGAGAAATACTAGGCACCAGAATTAAATTTCTAGGCGCCATGGTGACCTGGCATTCAGGGTTTGTCGAGACCTGTCTTAACAGCAGGGAAAGTCCACACTTCAGAGAAGACTTAACCCAAGAATGGAGCACACTATTCAGAGCACCATTTATAACATCAAGTAGTACTAGAATCAGTTGCTAAAACAAGTTAACACAGGCTGGACATGATGGGGAGGACTGGTATGGAGGAAGAAATGGTCCTAGCAACAGTCAGCAAGGTATGTAATAAGATTGGTTCTTAAAACAACCTTGGTGTGAGAAGGCTTACTTAACCCTTATGCATTTACAATACATGTACTTAAAAATGAGCATATTTTAGGTTAACAAAATGAACCTTAACTGCTGATCTTGGAAAAACATATTTTAGGAATTTGATTTCAGCACTAGAAAATGTCTCAAGAGCTATTCATACCTAACAGTATCACGTCCACAGCTCTTAATAATGCTTCACAGCTGTCTCTCTGAATATGAGAATATGTCCATCCTTGTGGCACAAACTGGCAAATTTAATTAAGCTGCAGCAGCGACAAGATGCTGACTCAGATTTGCCAATGTAGGAATGTCAAGAAATTCTAGCAGTTTAAATTGGCTACATTCAGCACAGAATTAAATGGCAGCACATCAAGATTATTTCATTGTGCGGTGTCAAAATTTTCATCAGGTGCAAACCAAAATAATCCAACAGGGCCTTTCCATTCCTATTTAAAGTTATACTTTATCTGAGCTAATGGTTTAAATTTTTCCCCTTCATTTTATGCAGTCCACCCTCTTCTTAGCTACAGCTTCCATGGGAAGGGAAAAAAGACTGGTATTGTAGTTAAATGTTATCAGGGGTGCCTATATAGAGATTCACACGTCCCTGGCGTATCCTTAGGAGTCTTCCTCCAAGATGCTGCAGTTCTGCCCCTCTAGATCTTAACTTGGATACAAGTTGGATACACAACTCCCAGGCAAAACGCTGCTCCTGCTAATGGCTGCTCTATTTCTAATCCATTTCTTTGGAGGCAGGGGATGAAGAGGACACGGGGTGGATGTAAGCAGCAATGACTGACACAACATGCCCTCATAGAAAATGCTGTGGATCACAGCTGGAAAAGAACGGTATAATTCCTATTTGGAGTGAGTTCCTTCTCCAAAGTCCACATTCCCCTGATCACAGCAATTCTTTAATTCTCATCTCTGTCTCTTCCTGTAATAGCTCCCCGCACACACCTCCCCTGACGTCATAGCAATCAGTTTGCCTCTGTAGTGATTTTAATAAAATTAAAAATTGAATTTAGGCAAAAAAGAAATTAGGGGCTGCCTGGCTCAAAGCACTGCTAACTGCATACAGAGTATTTCACTATCGGTCAGCGCTGAATTTCATCCAGGTCTTGGGAAATGCAAATACTTCCTACAGGATGTCTCTATCTGTCTATCTGACAGGCAGCATCAGTCCAAGTCCTACTGGGCAGTGTCATATTACAATATAGTGATGGGTCAAGGATAGAATTGGACCACTGTATTCCACAAAAGCCATTGTAGGCAGGGAAACCTGAATTCAGGTCTTGGCATATATATGTAAATGAAGGAACTGATTTTTGAATGGTTGGCTTTGTATCTATACTTGAATAGCTGAAATATTTAATCTATACATATTGCAGTAATTATTTGGTTTCTGAAACAGGTTCAGTTATTTTTAAGAAAAATTAGTTAACTTATAAAGAAATAAGAAAACAGTGTCAGAAGACAGAGAAATTGATTAAAAAGCAACATGCACAGTTGTTTACTGAAGAGAGGGCAGATTGCTTGTCACACTGCCCGAACGTACTAAACACCTCTCAAAACAGTGACCGCAAATCCGTATTCTGTTCATTTGAGATCCAATGCTCTGACAGATAGCATGAAAACTCCCTTAAGACATACAAATGCTAGTCCTACTTTTTAATTAGTGTTAGCAAAACAATAACACAAAACAAAAGTTGTGGAATTAACACCATGTGTGCCAATATCATTGCTGCTCTTTGTTGCATCCCATTTCCCATTTTTCTGCTATATGTAGTTTGTTTTGCTCAGTTGCTCTTTAAGGCAGTGACCTTGCCTATAAAGAGCCTAGTACTCTGTTGTATCTATGTAAATAGATATGTCATAAGACATGAATAAATGGGATTCTAACTCAGACATCACCACCAGCCCTCTCCAAATGAAATTAAGATGGAAAATCAGGGAGTGGAACAGAACCAGCCTTGCCAAAAATACTAGGTCACAGAAAGCAGGATCCTCAGAAATTGCCAGTGAAGGGAGTTTTGCTTAAGTTTTTCTTATTCAGTGTGGAAGCAGAGGTGCAGACCACCACCCAAGGACACAGCAGGTTCCCTGCTTTATGAGACCCCCAAAAAGGGAGGACAGACAGACAGAGATGAATGCCTAACTGTCAAACAACTGAGTTTCCTCACCTGTTGGGTAACAAGGTTTATTTTTCCTTGTTGTTTTGTTTTTTAAGTCAAATAAGAGAAAAAAGTATGTTTTGAAAGGAAGCAGACAAGCAACACAGAATATTCACAACAGCTGAAAGAGAATACATACTTGTTTGACAAAATCCACAGTTCAGAGAGAGTTGGAGCCAATGAATATTTTTCATAAATGTCTCGTGAGAAAAACACTTCAGCACCATTTTTTGGTGAAACATCCCTGTTTAAAAAAAAAGACAAGTACTTGCAATTCAATCTTACAAAACACAACACCGACTACATGGTGACTGACATCTATTTAAGGACAATATCTAAGTGACTGAACACTCACAGAATTTGAAAATTGGTTCTTTGAATCACTAAGAAATAAAGCATACAAATCAGTATGAAATAGGGGAGAATGTTATCTAGAGTGTTTGCACCCTCCTCCTCAGACAGATATAGCTAATTCAATGTTTCATTTCAACATTAAAGTGAACATGTTCCTCAGAATGCACAAGAAAGTTTATAGATAGGATGGGGGAAATGTCTAAAGCTCATAGAGACAATTTTATGGAGCCATAATTTTTTGGAATATTGTGGATCCATACAAATTGAAACACTTCGCAAAGATGGGTCAATTCTGCTGGAATTCCATTTAGAAAATAATATGGAAAAAAATTCTGACAATGTTGAAACATCCTGCTTTGACATTTTCTGAATGAAACATTTCAATTTTTTTCTTTTGAAATAACTTTTCATTTCAATATTTTTATTTTGTTTTATACTATGTTATAATACAAATTAAGTCAAAATGTAAACACTACATTTAGATTTTATTGAAACAAAATATTTTGAACTCAAAACTCCCACCTCACCCTCCCAATTCTCTTTCAGTAAGAATTTCTAAATGTCCAGGTTTTGCTCTGATTCAGAATGAACCCAAAATCTTTAAATCCTTTAGGAAATGGTACTTCAGTCCTGCATACAGCACTGGCAATTTCAAGCTAAATAATTTAATTTATTCTATGGTAACTCCTCCGTAAACCCATGATTTATGAGAGGTAGATCAACCTAAACATTGATTCAAATGAAGTAGGAAGTGACAGGAGGAGGGTTTGTTTCTGTGTTTCTCTCAGTAGGATTAAAACTCAAATGTAATCATCCTTCATCTTAAAATCAGTCACTTCTCTTTCTCTATTGTTGTTCCCCACTTCCTCTCCATAATATGAATCCATGTTTTGTTTATGTAATGTATCTCATTTCTGCCAGTCTTTCTTCCTCTGTCCACCTCTTGTTTTATAGGAGAGCACAAATGAGGGATTTTTTTTAAGATGCTCATTTTAGTACATCTACATGATTCTATGCATCCCCAGCACGGTCATAAGGACTCACATTACAGCAACTTCTCCAGCTCTAAAAGACCACTAGTGCTGTTCCTTCACTGTCCAATGGGGAGGAAAGCTGCTCAAGATTAATGTAAGGTCTAAATCCCCAGAAATAGTGGACTGTCTTCATGTGGTTCCTACTCTCTATTGGCTTAGGAAATGAGGGCCAAAATGAGTTCTAATATTTGATGTACTGACATACTAACAAGGCTTTTCTGAATTCCTTCTCCCTCTCCATTTGGCTCTGTTCCTTTACTCCCTGCCATCAGAAGATCACACCTGTCTTCAGTCATATAAATCACCCCCAGCAGCAGCAAAGTAACTGTGATGACTCTAGTTTCTTTCTCAGCTCCTAACTTGGTCACTGAGGAAGGGCTGAGTGTGCCTTTTGCTCCTGCTAGGAATATTCATAGAATAGGGCACAAGAAAAAGCAAACAGGTTATCTTTACCTTCTTTATATGTCCATAGCAGCATTTAAGGGCATTGCTAGTATTTTTGCACCTATTGGTCCAGCAGAGTGCGAAAACTAGCATGACTAGGGGACACAGATCTGCATGTGTACATTCACATAGGAATAATATTACCTGACACTGATATACAGACACATTCTGCGGTGACCTGTGGCAGCGATTTAACAAAGCACAGCAACACTACTCAACAGATTAGCAGAGAAATGAAGAATATTACATCTAACTGAAACTGCAAGGGGAATTTAGTTAGGTAAATGGAATTGGACACCAGAATCAACATCATTATTCTAGCAAAGAGTGTCATAACATCTACAAAATAACAGAGTAGAAGTCAAAACCAATGCTGTCAAAATTTTCTTAACAAGCATCAATAAAAAGTAAGAATTAGAAATGGTCTACTTAAAACTTCCTAAACAATTTCAGGTGGACATAGTGTTTGTCACTTTTCACCTTAAACTGTTTTAGGTTATTGTGCGCTGTTAAATAGGTGTCAGATGCCATGCTACAGGTGGATGTGGCAATTATGTATAATAACTTATAAGTGCTTTAGGAGTCTTCCGAATAAAAGTAATGCAAATAATTATGATTTTTTTCCTCCCTCCTCCACTACTTGCTAAATAACCATACCGCATCAAGGGTAATTACAATCTACCTACCTAAAAGATGTCTGGTTAAACTGAAAAATACACTAACTGGTTGAGATTTTGTCCTAAACTTCTTGTCCTATTGCGGGGAGTCGGTCTGACATACTAAACAGCTATTTTTGTCACCTCAGTGGTGGTTGCATTTCGTCCGCGTAAGAACACTAAATCTGAACAGCGCTATGGCATGCTCTAAGATAAGCGATTGCAGACCTCGGCCCTGGTCTTGCAAAGGCTTATAGTAAAGCACGTGCACAAATCTTTGTACCTCAAGGCCGTAAGAGGTAAACTCATTAGGGCAAGAATCTCACCGATGCTCATCTACAGGCTTTATTCATAAATGATGTGGAGCTTGCTACAGGGGCACTGGTGTTGCAGTATTAGTGTGCGTTACCTGCTGCCCAGCCCCCACCCCTCCCGATTTCCCCCGGGGGGGTCTGGTGCTGCCCCCCCCCCGCCCCCGGGAGCGCTGCGGGCGGCGCTGCCCCCCCGCCTTGGTGCCGTCTCAGGGCAGGCGAGCTCTGGCACAGCACCGAGGCGAGGCAGGGCCGGAGACCGCAGCTCGCTCTCGGCGGCCCCTGCCCCGCGAACGTCTCCCACGGGCGGGGCCAGTGGGAAACGGGGGGGCCGAGCGCGGGGAACCGGCGGGGGCGGGACAGCGGCTCGCGGAGGCTGTGAGGGGCCCGCGCGCTGGCGACAGTCCCCGCCGCAGGGGTTGTGCCCGCGCTAGCCCCGCGCGCGGCCGAGGGCGGGGCAGCGCGACACAGTCACGTACTCACCAGGTGAGCAGCTTGTCCCCGGCCGCCATCTCGGCCGCCGGCACCAACCAACCCAACCGAACCCCCCGCCGCCGACACCAGGCCGCGGGCGGCCCTCGCCACGCTAGCCAATCAGCAACGCGCTCACCGCCGTCTCACGTGGTTGAGGCAACCAATCAGCGAGGGGGAGCGCGAGCCGCGCCGTACCGCCACCAACGGCGTGTTTGAGCGGCCACCTGTGGGGCGGCGTCGCGCGCGTCTCCCTCACAGGCTGCGGGGCTCGCCGCGGGACCGGCGGGGGGGGGAGGGAGGGAGCGAGCGCGCCGGCCCTCCGCAAGGCTGGGCCGCGTCCCCTCAGAGGCGCTGCGGGGAGAGCGGGGCAGAGCGCGCCTCTGGGCCCCGGCCCGGCCTCTGTCCCCGCGCAGCGGCCTGGCTGTGCCCCGAGCCCCGCACGGCACGGGCCGGTCTGGGGGCGCCCCGGCCCCTTCGCTTGTGGCGCTGGGTCGCCCTGCGGCCCCGTTCCGGCGCCTGGCGGGGAGCCCCTCCCCCTCCTGTGGCAGGGCCCGCGCCCCTCCTGGGGGGGCAGAGACAGGGAGCTGGGGCGGGCCCGTGCCGTACAGGCAGGTGATAAAGTGGACGGGGACGGCAGGGCTGTCCAGTCCCAGGCCAGCCCCGAACCAGCGACTGCCCTTCCGCTGCCATCCCTGGGCAGCCTGTTCGCCCCCGCTGCCCCCCACCTCCTTGTGCCTCTCCTCCTCCACTAGCGTCCCCTCGCTCCCTTGCCCTCCGTGCCGCTCGTTCCTGCCGGCTCCTGCACTCGAAGGGTAAGTGCTTTTGGAAACTAGCTTAAGTCCCCTTTTCATCCGTGGTTTAGGACTCTAAGGCTTTGTAGGCACTTACAAAATAACTCCGCCTGCTATGGATGGGCTTACAGCCACCACGCCAATTACAGCGCTGGCGGATGTCTGCACCGCCCTCCCTGGGCCCGTGGTGTGCATCCTCGCCAGGAGCACTTCCACCGCCTAAAGAACAGGTCTGTCTCGCTGCTCCCTGTGGGCTCTCCAGTCCCAGCCAAGAGCCTTTCCTAGCTGGAAAAAGGCGAAGCACTCAGACTTCTGGCGCTGGCTCCTAGCTGAGAGTGGAGACCAGCGGCCTGGGCTTTTTGCTGCACTCTCAGCTGGGGCATCCTTCTCAATTACATGGCTGAGCTGTGAAAATTACATGGCTGCCCATACCGCAGGGAGTGGAAACCAGCCCCCCTGGGGTGCAGCAGCCCAGGCTTCTCTCCCTGTTCCCAGGATTGGGCTTGCTTGTCAATTTCACCACAGCAGTAGAGAGTTGAAATTGACAATGACAGCCTCACATGTGATGTAAAGGGATGTAGTGTCTACATTGACAACTGCATCACCCTAACCATGCTGACAAACGCCTTACATCTCCGTCGGGGTGGTTTTATTTTGTTGAAAAAATAGGGTAGTTTTGTCAACTGGCAGTTGATTGCAGTATGTACACAAGCTCTGTTTTGTGGAGCAGAGCTGATTTTGGTCAACAAAACTTGTAGAGACCAGGCCTAAGAAGCATTGAAATTCAGGGTACTGAGACTCTGAAATCACTTGAGGTCAAAGGGAGTAGTGAATAGTAGTGAACACTTATCACCAGTGTTCAAAATCATGAGGGTTTTTTTTTTTTAAATAATTTGGATTCTTTTAAATTGCCTTCTAGTTTCTGTGCTAGGATGCACTTGTTTGTTTCATGTTTTCAGGCTTTGCTCTGCAATGATGAGGGCTAGAAACTTCCTTTGGAAAAAATAAATGCTGAGGCTTTTATATAATGTTCTGATTTCAGTAACTGGGGCTCAAAGAAAAACAGCAAAATGACTAATGGGGATGGGATAGCGGTCTATACAATTATGAATGGTATGGAGAAAGTGAATAAGAATCTGTCCTCTACCCTCTTCACATAACACAAGAACCAGTGGCTCACATGAAATTAATAGGTAGCAGGTTTAAAGCAAACAAAAGGAAGTACTTTTCCTCACAACATGGGAAACTTTCTCAGTAGAAGCTGTTAAGGCTAAAAGTATAATTGTTCAAAAAAAGAATTAATTAGTTGATAGATGAGAAGTCCACCAGTGGCTAATAGCCACAATGATCAGGGAAGCAACCCCATGCTCCAAGTAGTCCCTAAACCTCTGGCCGCTGGAAGCTGGCATTAGATGACAGGACGAATCTAGTGATAAATTGCCCTGTTCTGTTCATTCCATCTGCAGCATCAGGCACTGACCATGCTCAGAAAATAGGATACTGGGCTAGATAGACCACTGAGTTGACCTACTATGGCCATTCTTATAAGTTGGCAACAATGTTATGACCTCTAGCTGATACACTAGTACAAAAATTAGGGAAACTTCAGTAATAGTTCCCTTGTTATGACTCGGTTGAATTTTGCACTTAAAGCAGGGAGTCACCCACTATGAACAGTGTGTGCGCGTACCTATCTTAATATTACAGCACTTACACTTTAAATACAGAGAATTTTCTGAGAACTTACAGGTAAATTCATGATAGGTAGGAGTTAATTTTAAAATAGGTCGTTTAAGAAATTTACCATTCTGTGTCAGCCTATTTCTTTGTCCTGTATGATCTTAATAATGGAATAATACAAACTTTTCCAACTTCATATGTAGTTAAAACTCTGCAATCTTGTGCATAACCTGAAGTTCAACTTTTTTTATTAATCATTTTTTGCTATTCTTCATAACTGAAAGTTTCTTCTTGAGTACAGGCTGAGCAATAATGTTCTTCTATAGTGAATTCCAAGAAAAATTGCCCTCTGAGAATGGCTACTACCTTTCCATTGTTAACAGGTGCGAGGTTAGGCTGTCCTTTGCAAAAAATGTTCTTTCAAGATGACCACCACTTCCCACTATCCCGTGGGAATGAGTGTCTCCACAGAAGAGTGTGATCCTCTGACAGCAACTTGTACCGATCAGAGCTTATCTGTACAGAGACCCAGGTAATGCACAAGACTATGACACCATCAGACTAATACAGAGGTCAGGGATATAACTCAAGAATGGAAAAGTACATGATTCCAAATCCAGTCTGCCACTGCCTCACAAAAACATGCTCCTACTGCTGTGGGTAAAATGGTGGGCTTCAAAAGGTACTTGGCATGTCTGATTTCTGTCCTCCCTGTTCTCTAATATTCCTTCTTGTATATGGCAGCAAGTACAGCTCTGATGTACATAGCTGGAAGAGCAGGCAAGATCCTGCTAACCCAAGCTTTTTCTAGTTCCTGCTCATACAGCACTCAGCTCAGTCATGGACACTAATGAGGTCAGCTTTCTTTAGTTTTAATGTGATAGTCTCTCCTCTGCTGAGTGGCTGTTGTCTCTGCCTCTCTTCTCCCTTTCCCTCATAGTCTCTTCACCTCAGTCTTGCTCTGCCTCTCATATCCTCCCTCCTTCCTCCCTCATCTTAAGCATCTATCTTATGCCTGCCTAACTAAACCCACTCACACATGAAATAGTAGAATTAAGTGACATTTGCTGCTACCACATTGTTCCTCTGCATGTATGTTATATCCCTTTGCCTACCCTTCATGTGTTTTTTCTATTTAGACTGTGTGCTGTGCCGGGGCAGAGGGTTCGTGTTTTGCGATCTTGGGGGGGGGCGAGAAAGAGAGCAGCTGGACAAAAGAATACTCTCACTAGTTTATTGCTTACAAGCCATAGGGGTTGGCACTATAATCAGTAATCACCCAGCATATGAAAAAAGCACATACCACCCAGAGGCAGTATGGTGATGGTATTAAAAGCAATAGCGACGCAATAGTGCAGCAATCCCCAAGCATAGGAAGAAAGCGCTTATCAACAAAAGGATGGGGAGATCCATCTTCCCTACAAGTGAGCCGCAACCAGGGAACCAACCTGCCCAGGGCAACTGAAAAGGCCTTGACAGATCCACGGAGAGTCTCTCAGGGCTGTGCCCAAGGGGTATCTAATATATCCCTTTTCCTGAAGCTTAGCAATGGATTCTACTGAGCAATGCGTTGCGTAACTCTGTCCCCTCTAGGGATTGGGCCTTAACGCTTGTTTTTCATTAGTCTATTGGCTGTGAGCACAAAGCAGATGCATCAGCTCTTAATATTGGGAAGTTGACCTTTTACTGGTCTAAACTGGTCCTGCAGCCAGCTGACTCCCATAGTTTTGCCAGGATGTTTATGCAAGGGTATTTCCAAGCTTAAGGTTAGTTCCCAGTAGCGGCCTACTATTGCTCACAGAACCTGATCTGGATTTCTAGGGCCTAGTCTTGCCATGCTAAGCTGTCCTCGCGTTACAATAGTCCCCCTGCGCCCAACACTCAAACTCTTCAGGGCAAGAACTATATGCTACTCACTCTGGCCAAAGCTTAGCACAATAGACCCCTATATTTGGTTGGTCCCCTGGTACTGCCATAATAAAGATGATTGAAGCACAGGAGCCTGGGAGAGGAAGGACTGCAGGGTAGAGTGAGAAATCATCCACTAAGCTAAGCCAACCCAGCACAAAGGTGAATTCAACAGAAATGTTTGGAACCACTGGCCTACTCCAAAGTGCAGTCTAACCCATTTATTCTCTGAGATAGAAATCAGAAATCCTTTTACATTTTCAGTCCTGTCAAAATCTCCAATAATCATTTTTCTGGTGTCAGAAAGCCTGACTTACATCAGTTTCTTTCCACTGAGTTTTTCTTTTTCACTGGAATAAAATTAATTTCGACTGAGCTGGATTCTCATGAGTCAGAAAGTTAAAGCCCTGCTCATTTCAATGGTGCAGAAGCAGGTGCTAATAGCACTAGCTAGAGTAAGTGCACACCTCAGCTGCCAAAGCTTCCCCTTCAAAGCTCTGTTAATCATATTTTTTATTCAAACCAGCCTGTTATTTCACAGTCTTGGGCCTGGTAGGAGGAAAGAGGGCCAGCTACTCCACATTTCAACTCTGTGCAATCTTATCTTGCTCTTCTTGGCCCAGATCCTCAAAGGTGTTTAGGCTCCTGGCTTTCATTGATTTCAGAAGAAGTTAGGAGCCTCAGTACTTTGACAACCTGGGCCTTTGGTCTTGTGAGTATACATTAGCAGAGCCTATAATTCCATGGCATCTATTTTTGCACAGGACCTCATTCAATTCACAGAATGGACCTGCTCAGTGGATGAATCAGTGTTATACAGTGACGGAGGTTGTTGTCTGTAGGACCCGTGCATCGTTTGTTGCAGAAGTGAAGGTTTGTAATGACTGAGGCAGAGGACTGCATGAAGAAAACAGTTAAAGCAGTTAAATGCTGCTCTGAATAGTGAGAGTCTCTCGTGGCCTCTGCCACAGAATAGCTTGGTGATGCTGGGCAAGCCACTTAAACCACACTTTTCACAGATGGTCACAAACTGGGCACCTCAATTTTTTGGTGCTTGGCTTGACACCTGGGTTCTGATTTGCTGAGCACTCACAACTGGAATTGAGGTCCTGGGAGCTGTGCTCTGAACACATGAAGTGCTATGGGCTAAGTACTTTGAAAAAACTGGTCCTAAGTGTTTCAAATTTAGCATTCAAAAATTAGTGCATATTTTTTTACCTTAATCTCTCTGTGCCTCAGTTCAACAAGAGTAAAATGGGGATAACAATACCCTCTCCTCCCAGAAGTGTTGTGAACAAATATATATATTTGAAGCACTCCAATATTATAATGATGAATGCAATAGAAAAGCCTGTGAGGAAATTAATAGTTCTGTCTTCAGAGCAGAGTTTGGATAGTGTGTAGTAAAAAGAGCATGGGCCACGCATTCAACAAGGAGAAAACGACACACTCAATAACATCGGTCCTCTGTATTGAAGGAGATTGGGGTCCTATGGAAAAAATAATGTGATCATATAATTAAAGACAGTATCATAATGGATAGGCCCAAGGGGGCTGCATTAAAGTTGCAGAAACAAAATTAATCCTGGCATTTCCCAACAGTTCAGTGCTTAGCTTAATGATTTTAGGGTTTTTTTGTGTTTAGTAAGTAAACATGGTGCTTAAGCAGAAGTAATGCTGGCTTTTCCACAATGCTACATCTATATACCTGAATCTGGATGGACTGTCTCGTCATTACAGGTCAATGTTATTCTAGGATAGCAGACACTTGGATTCCAGTCCTCGCCAGTGTTTACTCTCACACTATTGCCACCCGTGTTATTGCTGAGTCTATATGTATCTAATAATTTAGTGGGGTAAAGACATGTGCACCCAGATTCTTTACTATGCCTGTCAGTGTCAAAGGGTCAGATACTAACAAACTCTATAGACGTTTACTCGTTCAACAAAATCCTCCATGACACATCCAGAACTTGACCAACTTTGTACCTCTGTACGGCCACTAAGGAATAAATTTAACACCACAATGCAGAAACTGAATTTGATCCTAATGTCAAAAAATAATAAAGACAAGTTTTTCCTTTAGAAGCTGAACTTTTATTACAGGATAACAGTACATAAAGCACATCTAAAATCGATGTGTTCAATGCACTTAATAAAGGTAATGTAATATTAAAGGTACAAGTTTCTAAGTACAATATAACAACATTCATATTAGAATGAAAATTGGAGTATTTAAAAGACAACATTAAATCTCTTATTTTTACAGTTTTATTTACAAAATGAATTAAAATAGTTTTCAGAGTAAAATAATAAACTGTTCAATATAAGCAGACTATTGTAAGAGTGAGTTTAAAAGAAGAGGCAAGAAAGTGAAAAATTAGGTGATCATGGGTAAAGATCATTAGCAAAGTTTTAGTACAATACCATTTTAACATTTTTCTTGATGGCTTACACTTTTATTGTGGCTAGAAAAGGAGTTTTTACATACTGTACATATAACAGACAGCACATTTTCATGTACAGTATAGCTTCATTTAAATTTGCATGTATTTACAAAAACTGAGTATTACTCAATGAGGTTTGTGAAGTTTGTGCTTAATCATCAAACCAACACACATTTGTAGTCAGCATTTATTCTGGCCTTTTTACTTCAAACATTTAGTTACAGGAGAAAATATAACCATACAGTTTTGCATAATTTATATAACAACGAAACCATCAGGGAGAATATTTTCCTAACATCAAGTTTGATATATATTGTAGTAGATAAAAATTTAACAGATCCTCCATTTCAGTTTGAAAATATCAAAAGGTGACAAAAAGCAACAAGGGCTTTAGAAATAAAATCATCATGGCTTGCATTTAAATAAGACTAACTCTGAAGAGGTTTTAAAAGTAATTGTCCTGATAGTGTTTGCAATTAAACTTTCTACTTATGAAAATATACCCATGGTGCAGAAAAGTTTGTATTTATTTTCAGGACAATACTATGTTGCTGTAAAAAATAATATTTTCCTTGGATTGAGGGTACAAAAGCAGTGCATGGAAGCCAAGGATCGTGGCTTTAAAATTCACTACCTTCTGTTATCAAAAAGTGCAGTAAACAGAAACATTGTCTTTAATAAATTGCTCAAAAATCTTTGCTAAAGATCTTATAAATTCAGTAATATTACAGAAAAATGCTAATAAATATTTAAAAAGGTTAATTACCTCAGATATTTGATACCCAATTTTGTAGGAATTAAAATGACCGTGTATGTGTGTGGGAGGAGAGAGTTGAAGCAAAAAGTAACTCCAAGGATGATTTCTAGGTAAATAAAGGTCCGTGTAAAAATTAAGAAAATATCCAATTCTCTGACCGACAAAGTTCCACAAACTCCATTTCTTCATTAACTTTAGGTGTCAGAG
Organism: Mesoclemmys tuberculata; assembly: GCA_007922155.1. NCBI lineage: Eukaryota > Metazoa > Chordata > Testudines > Chelidae > Mesoclemmys > Mesoclemmys tuberculata. Next base: position 3,730,712 of record ML675621.1, read on the forward strand.
TCCATCCTTGAATATACACGTGTGGTTTTAATGAGAATCTCATATGCATAAACAAGGTCAGAATTTGGACATCGATGTTCTATGGAAGATTTACAGAACATTCCCATTGCCAGTAACTGGAATTAGGCATATCAGCATGTTCATGTCCCTTCTGGAATGGTGAGTGCCCTCAAATCCTGTTAGATTTAAGGGCTGGAAGGCACCCAGCATTTAGCAGATTTACTAACAGGAAAAGAGATTTCCCCCCCCAAAAAGCCAAATAGCTACCTCAACCCTTAAACTAGAGAGCATTTTAGGTTGGGCTAGTGGCTACATACTTTTCATATGATGTGATATGCAATGAAAGCATTTTAGCAACCCAACAAATAATAAGCAGGACATAACATTTATCAATGTGAACACAGAAAAAAATATCAAATATCTACACTGCTGAAGTAATTTTCTCCTTATTAAATATACTACAGAATAATTTATATAATGATACTATGTATTTAAAGAGAAAAACCATGGTCCAAATCTAGTACTCTGATACAGGTACTTGTTGGACATATGCAGTTTTATATATATAGATATATATAAACATATATCTATATATATACTCAGTGAAATTAACAAGACCCAAAGGTGGTATTTCTAGGAATAAAAGGGGTTTGTTTTTGTTCACAAAAGTAACTTTCTAGCACCACACGTCAGAAAAAACACAAAAATAGCACACTCTAGTTCTAAACAGCTATGTCTAAAATAGATTATATAGTAAAACAGATATTATACAGCATAATGTGGCATTTTATAAACAGATAAATATTTGCACTGTGTAGGCTGTTTATAGTATAACTTTATCTATACAGAATGAAAGCAAAAAAGTTAATTGTATAGAGGTGAGCAGAACAACATTAAATATTATGACTCAAAAGCAGAGATAAAGATAAAATTGAAAGAACAGAGCAAGAGAAAATGTTTACAGGCCATTACAAGTCCTTAAATTAGTAGTAAAATAAGGAATCAGTTGCTCAAGTTTAAGAAAGCAGTGAACACGAGATTGCATTTACATGCAGATGTCTAAAATTTGTATTTCTTTTTAAATCTATGCACAAAAAGTCATTTGTTTTTATTGCTTGACATTCAATTATGGCTAGAGTATATTTAACCTTTTTTTTTGTACTTTGGAAACAAGAATATTTTTAAAGGTGCCATAAAAATGGACAACATTGAAATCAGTTTGCAAATAAACCTCCTAACACTGCAGTTCTTTATACATTTTAAAAAGCCTTGTCTGGGGTTTGTCATATGTTAAATATATTTAAATTGGGAAAATACACTGTAGCTTGAAGCCTCCCATTGGCCCAAACATCCAATACAAAAACACATCTCCATAAAAGGAGCAGGCAGACAATACAGTTACATATAAAGAAGCAGCCAGCTAATGTCCTAATAGTCAAAATATTTACCACTGTTCTATAAATTGTTTCAAAATTAAACAGAAAATGAGGGAAAATTTGGATTTAGAAAGATATTTACAGTACATATGCCTTTTGTGAAATAAAATTCACTGTATTGCTTATGAATTCTCTGCATTTAGGTATATAATTAAAGAGATTGCAAGTTCTTGTAAAATGTATGCATCTACATTAAGATAGTTTAGGGGGAAATCAGTCTATTAAGCAGACAAACACTGAAAGCATGCAGATATTGCCTAAAATAAAGTGTGATGTCATATATATTATGCCAAGCTAAACCACTTTCTAGTGAAGTGCAGCTCCAAGAGGTAATGAAATTGTGAGGAACGATATCCAGTGACTATTGTGGCAGCAAAACATATCTGTAAAGAGTGTATATTGATCACCTGCATAGTCACAATATTTCATACATTTTTATTTTCACAATGTAAAGGGGCTAAACATTTCATGTGGCATCTTGTTTTATTTCATATTTGGATAAAGTCTACTTATTGCTCTAAAGGTTATTGCTCTATTCTACCAATGATAAAGGCAAAAAAAACCCCAACCCATCTGTCAATGGCAATTCCACATATGGAATAAAGGTAGAATACAGCTTTTATTGTGATGTTAAAATTCCTTTAAATACCTGAATAAAATTCAAAGAATGGACTACGTACTAGCACGTATTCTTTTGTTAAATATGTTACATATTTTTCCCCTCTACCTGGTCTCTTAACAGCATTATAGTGGGTTTCTGTGCTACACTGTAATAAGTGCTGAGTGAATACTGCAGCCTTTTTTCAATTTTTAAAATTAAATTTTTCCTATTGCATTTGGTAATTATTTGTGTTCCCAAAATATTCCACCAAATGATTTAAGTGGCAGGAATATTCAAGCAAACAGCAAATGTCACGCTACTATTCAAACATGTTGATAGAAGGTGAATTTTAAAAAGTAGTAAATATAAATATTAATTACAAAATCCAATTCTGAGAGGTACACATGCCTCCAATTATAGAAAAGAAACATACCATGTGATCTGTGTGTCACAACCAAAACCAACCAGCACAGCTAAAATTTCAAACATTGAATACTCAGAGAAAACACTATCAGTAATTGTTTCTGAATATTGTACAGTAATTTTTTCTACAACTAATATTTATAAAATCCAGTACCTGCCTGAGGGAGACTCAAATAGACACAAACTGTTGAATAAATGATTTATTACAAACTCTATGCCCAGTTATTGGTAACCTAGTTTCTACATCGGTTTAAGGGCCCCTAACTTTGAAGATTAAGGCAGGACTAAGCCAATCATTTGTAGAGCTGGGCAAAATTTTTTGACCCAAACTTTTTTTTTGGAGAAATATGATTTGTTTTGTAAACTCATGTTGATTTGGCTGCTTTGTTTGCTTTGGATTTTTTTTAATTAATTCAAATATTTTGTTTTGAAATTTGCTTTGTTTATTTTAAAATATTCAAAAACTTGAAATCAGAACAATTTTAAACGTTTTGATTCGCCAAAAAATTTCAAACGTTTTCATTATCAGTTCAACTCCAAGCTATTTTTCCTCCGACTGCTCAAAATTGCTAACAGATCAAAAAATCCATTATTTACCTTATTTGCATCATCAGGGGGCCCAGCAAATACATGCTGCAATGTCTGGGGCACCCAAATACAGAGATAAAATGTATCTTGTAAACTGTGCACATTGAACAGAACATTGTGAATGATTTGTAAATATGAACAGAAAGATGTCAAACATTTCAGTAAAGATCTTTAGACCACTACCTTAGTCTTGACATGTTTTGGATCAGCATTAGAGATTCTCTTGTAACAAGCAAACAGAATGATCAAGAGACCAACCTTATTAGGCAATTTCCTGTCTTAAAAGATCGCCCCAAACTAAACCTACATTTATCAGAAAATCAGCTGCATAAACTTGTAGAGTGGTTGCTTAAGACAAGTTTCACTGGATTTATTCCTTTACATAAATGCAGAATTGGGATTTATGTTATATGAGCAAAAGAAAAATGAAAACTCCCCCAAAATTTGAAGAAATGGTGCTTTTTACAAGAACAATTTAAATCACATAGGTGAGATTTGGAGAAATCAATCACTCTTCTTGCCCTGATTAAAGAGTCCCAATCTTGCCCATTGTATTTGTAATTGCTTATCTTAATCTTCTACCTGTTTTTATTTTAGGTACAAAAGAAAGCAAAACAACTCCTCAATCAATTCTGCTAGGCTTCCAGAACCCGATACGGACAGATGTGAAAAATCTTACACTAAACCCAGGGAGTTTTGGCACTGACAGACAGATTAGACTTTTCTGTTTCCTGCTACTACTGCAGTTGCTGTAACACTTAGATGTGGAAATACCAAGATGTAGCTACACTGCTTCTTTAAATGGCTTTTTTTTTAAGTTTACAGTGAAGCACATAGAGCAGGGGAGGTATAACAACTTGATCTCTTGGTATGCTTCTGGCATTAAGGGTGTTCTATGCTATGTGATTCAATGTAAATATGAATAATCAGCATTTCCACTCATTACACTGCATATCAAAAACTGAGTTCTCTTTCATAATTATAATTTAAACATTGAGAGTCATTTTCTGTTACAAAATACTGAAGTTCAACTTGACAAATACTCCTATGATTAAAAAATGGTGAACAGAGGATCCTGAAATTAAATTTGAATAATGATTTGTCTTCCAATAGTGTTTACAAAATTCTGCGTGATTTTTTTAAGTTCTATTCCTTCCTTTCTGTAATTTTTCATTAAATAAGACTGATGAGCAATGAGTTGGAAACTCAAAGAACTGAATGAGGCACACATGGAGACTTTAGACACATAAGAGTTCTACACAGTTCACTTGTGCCGTGGAGGGATGATGATATATTTTTCAAAAAGCAATTTGTCCCAGTAGTACTGGCCACCCTGTTGAAGAGTTTTAGTTGATCCCTGAGCACATTAGTTTCTGACTCTTAAACCCAACTCTGAAATAATAGGGTTTGTATTGTTGATAACAAGATGGATTGTCATTCACAGTTAAGTCAATCATAAGGTGCTTATTTATTTATTTACCCTTTTTGTCACCAATCAGCACAAAGAACTGTCAAAATAATTTTTATTTCTTTTTAAATAAAAAGGGCACAAAATGATTAAAAAATTAATTTTTATGACAGTGGCTTTAGGATTATTATCTGGCTGCCCCTCAACAAGAAACAAGTGATTCAATCGACATTCCTTAGGAAAAAAAGTTAAAAAAAAAAAAGTCCTGTACAAATATGTATTTTTCCCTGAGGGATCAAGGTTACACCTGCAAGTGCTCTATGTACATATTGCACTATAGAGGAATGAACATGTGCAAAAAAGCAACAATGATCAAAGCTTACTAATCAATCCTTGTAATCATGATTCTGCTATGTCATCTCGCATTTTGGAATGTCGTAACACAAATAGCTATATTCCTTTCATTAAAAACTTAAAAAAGAAAAGAAAAAACAAACAAAAAACCCCACATCTCTACTATGGCACATTCAATGAAATAAAAAGATCTCCAAAGACAAATAGACAAATTCCATCAACAAAATAATACAAAGTTCGTTCATTTGTTTTTTGTTTTTGTTTTTTAGAAAAATTACATTACTTTCTTTCATTGTTTCACATTACAAAATCTTTTTTTAATCTTTACACAAATCACATTTTATTGCAGGAATATTTCAAGTGCCATCAAATATTTATAGAAGGGTTAAAAAAATAGAAGTCTCTCTAAAGTGGTCCAGACAAGGCTTTGTATAGAATAAATCTTTTTTCCACCTTCTATTTTTGAGTTAAGTATTTTGAATACATTTTCTTTATTCCATTGACACTTAACAGCCTAGAAGCAGACACACAGATACAGACAGACACACACAATAATGCATACATATGTACATGCACGCAAACGCACGCACGCACACACCCACACACACACACACTCAGACCTTGGTATCCATACTATGATACATAAGCTTTATAAAGAACAACCAAACTTAAAAACAGTATCTCTCATCACCTCATCCAATAATTATTAAAAAGGTGAACAGCATCAGACATGAAAGTACAAAGTGGCCCAAATGACACTGTAGTACCTCTTTTATAGGAAAGCTTGAGAATGTTTTTGTGCCTTAGAACAGAAAACTGGATAGATGCCAACAACCCAAGACAATTTCTTTACAAATTATAAGGAACAGCTCACTTAAGAGGAATAATTATTCCATTATCTTCAGCTATTCTCTGTAATTTCACAGATTTTTTGGTGGTAGTGAATTGGGAAGACTGAAAGTTTCACACATCTGACATTCATTCGCTAAGCATGATTGTGTATTTCAACTCGATATATTGCTGAACTTCTGGTCTTAGGCCCTACTCTCAGATGTTCTTAATAGACACGTCATCTGTCATTGTCCTGTTCTTAAACTGTAGATTCATCACAACGGGTTATATTTAGAATAATTCAACATCCCCTCCCAAAAAAGCTCCCTGGGCAGCAGCAGTACGTAGTACCTGCCCTGTTAGACTCTCAAAAAAAACTTTGATTCTTGACTACTAACCATGATTAGGAAAGCACACATCAGGTGACCAATGGCCTGGTTATACAAGATACTGAGTCATCAGCAATTCCCACTAAAGATAGAGCTGTGAGGTGTGCAACACTTTTGAAAATCAAATCAGAAGTTAGATGGCTTTCAGCTAAGCCTCTACTTGGCTTTTGGTGCAAACGTAATTGCTTCTGCAATTTTGTGTTCCCAATGAGTTGCAGGTGCAAATACTAGTAGCTAGATTTCAAACATCTCACCTGTTTGCAGTCACAGACCATCTAAAGTACTATTCACCAGAAAAAAAAAAGGTAATGACTGAGAAAAAGGCCCAAAATATTTAGCATGGTTACCTGACTTACTGTCAAAACCAGGGTTTGTCTCTTACTCTGGAAAAGGTCAAGTTTTACACAGCTATGCATTAGCTGACACCGGAATTAAGTTTAGTTGATCTTTAATGGGCTAGCACCTGAGGCTGGTCACATTCAGAAAACTTTTGTTAATAAAAAGCCTGCCATAAAATTAAATCCACAAATGCAAAGATGAGAATGGAAATGCCACATCAGGCCAGTTATGCCAATAAAGTAAACAATGAATCTCCAAAAAGCAAACTGAAAAGAACGGAGAGATGCATGTGACTGTTTCTGTTTTCAGCAGAGGCATTCTTCTGTTTCTAGAGCCATTCCAATGTGCTCTAAAAGCCAAGGGCTGCTCTGTTGTGCTGTGCTGGATAAAATTGCTGGATTTTGGAAAGAACAGCCTGCTGAAGTCAACAGCAAAACTCTCATTGACTCCAATGGGACTAGGCTTTTGCTTTAAGTGCATTATTTACCATATGGCATTTAAAAGTATGTACCAGTGTGTATAACATACACAGATTGTTTTATATTACATATCTTACACTCATGTCAACATTTTCAAACCTGGGTTCTTAGAGCTGGGCACCACAGTTAATGGCCCAATTTTCAAGATGTGATTGACTTGCAGATGCTCAGCAAATTCTTGGCGGTGGGTGCTCAGCACTTCGGAAAATCGGAGCTTTTATTTTGGAGTCTAAATATGGATTTAGACATGCAATTTTAAACACCCGGGTTTGAATCTTTTGGGGTTTGTATAAAAATAAAAGTACCTTTTAAAAACCAGCTGAAAAGCAAATTGTATTTTAGAAAATGGCCATGGTTTTCAGACTCTAAAAATCCAATGTCCTCATTTCAGGATGTGACCAGCCTCTCTTGAAAAGTAATGTTGAAAACAGCAGCATAAATACCTCCCAATGTATCAGTACCTTCCAAACCTTTTTCAGTTAAACTTGAATTTCTGGTGCACATGCAACACGACAATGAACACGCTAGCATTTAATTTAAAGAAAAAGGTGCAAAATGAAAGTGCCTTATCAATTCAACAAGAAAAGCTATACCAGTAACTACTTTTTATATTAACTAAAACAATATATAAACAATATCTCTTTTGCTATATATAGTCTTCATGCCCATTTACCCTGTAATATATTATAATGCTATTGTTGCTATTGCTATGGACCCTTTTCGTGCCATTCTGCCTACTGGCAATCAATGGTAGATGAAAAAAATCGTCCTTCATGAAACAATGAGCAAAGTTGTGCAAACCGATGCTTAAACCTCTGCAATACACACCAGTTGCTGGTTACTAGCTGGACTCTGCTGTGATCAACAAATGGATTGTTCTGTTGGAAAGTCTGTGGGCAGTGAACTACAAGGAAAGGGAAACCTTCTGAGTTTAGTACCCTCATTCTGTGTAAACAGAGGCCAAAGATCGAGAAGTCGAGACAAAAAAAGGGTCCATATTTGTAGGCATAATGGAAATCATATGCATGAGAAAAACAAGTTCAACTTTGTTTCGTTGTTTCCCATCCTTTGCCTGACCCCGACCGCCAAAAGATGTGCAGTGTGTTGGCTCCCTAGGTCTGTGCAGGGCCATATAAAGTGTCTTGATTTTCTTTTTTTTTTTCTTTTCTTTTTTTCTTTTTAATGTTTGTACTTCAGACATTCTAGAAGTGCTTAGGTGATATATTTACCCATCAATTTGCATTGCTGGCTCAAATTCTGAAGTGAATAACTCCTTGTACAATGGAGGAAAATGAAGTCGCACAATGTCTGGGTATATTGCTTTAAATGCCATAAGTTTTTCTGTATGTCGTCCACACAGTGCTCTTAAAGTAGACACTTTGCATATTAACTGGAAAAAAACACATGAGAAATACAGTCATATGCGAAACAGGCTCTCTTCTCCCTTATTTTGCTTTTAGGTGTAAAGCTCTCTCAACTGGTTCTAGTTTACCTTGATTGTTTTCCTTAAAGATGAATTTTAGCAGCTTAAAGATTCACTTGCTTGTAAGATTCCAAGAGAGGAAACCATTAAACCGCAAGGATTTTATGGGGCCTAATTCCATTTCTGGCTGAATTCCATTTCCAATAGGGCTGAAAGAATACCCTGTGTCACAGAAACATTCGTTGGGAGTAGTTGGGGGAACAGAGGTAAAGTATAAGGAGAAGAGATGCCTGACAGCTTTTCATGAAGCTCAAAGCTAAAATTACATTTCTCAAACCACTCTAATTCTCTCTTCCCTCTACCTCAATCCTTTCCTCCCCTCTTGTGTTCTGTTAGGAAGTGGTTGAAAGTAGGCAGGCTGGATTTTGAACAAGCAAGTCTGGAAAAGGAGGGATGGAAAGGCCAAATATACCAGATGAGAGCTGTTACTCAGACAGTAACGATGCAGCTGTTACCAGTGTAGAATGCTTTAATGTTCAGAGAATAAGGCACAGTTTGCGGTTCTCACCTTTGTTAGGATTCCATCCTCTCGGTGGTTCTTCTGCAGGACATGTTGAAGTGCTAGCTGAATCTTCTGTTGGAGTTTTTCGATTTTTACCTTCTCCTGAAGCCACGAACGATCTAAATGTAAAGAAAGTGAATACTTCCGTCACTGCACACTCGCATCAAAGAACACAAAGAAATGGCCTTAGAGCCTACACTATATTAATCTTTCCTGTTGCCAACCTTCTTTCCATCCCAATCGAGTTTATACAGGAAGTATATGAGGATCTCAACAAGCTTTAACCGTATTTGTTAATGTGCCACACGCAAATAAGACTGTATTACAGAATATACAAAATTAAGCTAGCAACATTTTCATCCTGGAGATGAGAAGATTATATAACGAGTGACTAACCAAATGATCTTTGTTGCAAGGTTTTCTTTTTGATATACAGAAAACAATTGAAACAAATAGTTTTAAGATAAGCATACTTAAAATAAGTCATTCCTGTGCGCTTCTTGGCAAATAAGGAACATTACATCTGAAATCCTCAAGGTGGCAGAAACCAAACAATTCTGAGGGTCTTGCACTAAGAAAACACAACACTGCATACTCCTGATCTGCCAAATGGCTTGACAACGTAACTACCGCTCTATAAATCAAAGGACACCCCGCTACCCTTACTCACATGGTAATACCTTGCTCCTCAAGGAGACCCATTGGTTTCAACAGGACTAACAGAGATGTGTACTACTCAATGGGGGGAACAAGCATAAAATTTGGGCATAGATTAGGATGAATCATTTGAGCATAATTACCCTTGCACCTACTGTTTAAATATATTCGTTAAAGTTAAAATCTAGAGTAGGAAATGGTTAGGGAAGGAGCATACAAGTAGGTGATTACATTACATGCTTACGGGTTTGCTACCAGATTATCATTAAAGCATACTCCATAACAAAAAGATCACTAGATTCCATCAAACAAATGTAGAGTGATCTTTTACAATTTACCTGCAGACATTAAAACAAATGAAGAAAACAAAGCAATCTCATCTTCCGTCAGGTGCATAGAACATAAGCTCTTTCCAAATTCAAACACAAAACTAATGAAGTCTTCACAACCTGCCAAAAGGAAGGCACAAATCACTCAAGGATTTCATATAACACTGCTTCAAAGGTGAAGGTCAGTTATTTTATTCTGAGGGACTAATGGATGTGAAATACCTACAAGACCAGGGCTCCTCTCTAAAGGAGAATGGCTTGGTGGTAGTCGTATCATTGTTAAAGTTGAAGCTAGTACTCAATTATGGGCCCATTTTTACATACCTCCAACTTCCCCCAATCTTCCTGACATTTTGTATCTCATCCCAGAATACTACTACTGATAAATTTGGTGAAAAAGCAGATCATTTTATAAGTTAAAATCATTTCATAGAAGTAAACCACAGCTACACTTTCCAAATATCTAACTTTTTTTGGCTGACTTGATCTCCAAATGACTTGGCCAAAAAATTTGAAATTGGTTTTGTTTTGTTGATGGAGGAAGTGCCTTTGAAATTTTTGAGAGGGAGTGCAGGAAAATGCATAAAGAGCTGTTTTAAAGTGTATCAATAGCAAGTGTACTATATACATTCATAAAAATCAAATGACCTCCATCTGACACCAGCTGCTGAGCAGTGCCAGAGAGGTGAGGCAAGAAAAAGAGGAGGGAAGAGCAAGGAGACCAAGGAAAAACGGGGTGAGATAGGATTTTGGGAAAAAGCCGGACTATCATGGAATGGGGCTCTAACGGACATGAACTAGGCAGAAATAGGTAGGGGTGGCTCCCAACCTATAAAATGAGGAAAGCTGTGGAATATCCAAAAGGAGGGGGGACATGAGAGGAGACAAAACAGGACGATAATGGGGCAAGATGACAGTGATGAAGTGGCATGCAGGAGAACCCAAAAACAGAGGGCAAATGAAACAGGACAGAGACCCAGTAATGGAAGAAGGTGCAGGGAACTGAGAGAGGCATATACAGGGAACATTATGAAAGACAGGAGGCAAGGGAAAAGCAGAGTGCTACAAGTTTTTAATGTGGATAGGAGCCTCCCCATGTCTCTCTCCCTTTCCCTTCCACCCCATCTGCCATGCAGGTATAACTCAGATTATGGCCACTGTCACACATGCTTTCTACAATCTGCAGGAGGTGAGCCCCTCTTTAGAGGGCCTTGAAAGATTTGTTGGAACAGGGCTTTCCCCCTGCAGAGCTTATACACCAACCCAATTTAGACATTTTGGTTGTCATGGAGAAAAAATTACAAAGAGTTCAGGTTGAAAGAATATTTCAGTGGAGTCCAGCTAGCAATATTACCATCTGAACTGTTCATGTCTGGACTTCATACCTTTGGGCATTTTAAATAAGCATGGAATATCTGTACAATGATATGGCCAGTTCTTCACTGCCATATTATCCTTTCACCTCCTATTTTTATCTTACTCAATTTACACCCTGTAACACAAACTTAACAAGACCTCCCAGAAAAAAATCGGCAATAATGTACACAAGTCAAAATGACAAATTACTAGAAAATAAAAAAAATCCCATTATTATTCAAGTGATCTACTTCCAATAGTCTCCTAGCAATGCTATTTTCATCTTTGTGTATATATGTTCTTGAAAGATTAAAAAGACCACCAGCTCTGAAAGGATGACATGGTGTCCAATTTCACCTAAGAACCTGCTTTTCTGTATAGTTAGAAAGTAGCAAATTCTACTCTAGTTATCAAATGTGGGTGCCTAAACTGGACACACATCCAAATTAGCACTGACCTGTCTAAAACAGGTACCTGGATGCCTGATCTGAACACCAAAGGCCCAATTCTGCATTCTGTTCTATGGTTTCAATTCCCACTGAACTCAACTAGTCCCCAAATTTCATCGGCCAAGTTTAAGAAGTGGACATACATAGTAACTTACATAATTTGCAATCCAAGATTTTGAGTTACTTTTACATTTTTCCCTTTGTTCACCTAACACAGTGTTTAAGACCCAGTCTATGTTTTGTAAGTGGGCCTCCTCCAGTTCCTAACCTCTCTTCTACTTGTTTTATACAAAGTACTTGAGATTTTCTTACCTAATGACTTGAAAACATCTGGGCTAGCGTACTTGCCGTCAAAGTATACTGTGTTGTTTTGGGAGTCAAAGGCACGGCACATTCTGATAAACACAACCTCTAAAGATCCTAAATGCAAACAATGCACAGATTTGATCATTTACACAGTGATTTCCATTACAAAGAGCAAATGGAAGAACTTTTAAAAAAAAGATTTTAAACTGTAATATGGACTGCATTCAATATAGGTCCAATACTGTAATGGTTTTGACAGTTGCAACTGAGAATGGTTTGACTTACCACAAGCATTAAAAGAAGTCCCTAAAGTTAGTTACCTCAAAGTAAATCCAGCATAACTTCAATGAAGTCAAGGCAATTAATTAGAATTTACACTGGTGAATATACAAGAACATTTATTTGTAAACCACATAATTCTAGAATATATCTATATAATATGTATATATCTTCCCTACAAAAATTCTCAACTTTTACCCAAAGAAGAGTTATTCACTATTATCAAAACAAATAAGAAATCTATTTTAAGTGCTTGTCCCAGCTATTTGTACACACTCAATACTTTCACTGTTTCTAATGGAATCTCCACAAAGAAATACATCGATGTGGGCAAGGAAAGAGCTATAAAGCTTGTTAGGCTTTACTGAAACAAACAAGGAAATATATTAAGTCAATCCTAGCTTCAATCATTTTACTTACATAGAATGTCCCTAGTTGAAAATCTGATTATAAGCAGGTCTCAGAGTTTACAACATACCTGCTTTTAAAAGCACGATTTGATCATTTTGACACAGTTCCATAAAGCCATCAATGCGTTTGGCAAACTCCACAACATACTGTATAGCTTCTGTTATTTTGACTGCACATAACTGCCACATTACCTCCCTCTGCTGTTGAAGAAAAAAAGATAAATCACTATTCAAGCTCATGTAAACCCCTTTTCATAAAGGAAATGAAGGTGAAAAGCAAAGCAGAGCCTCCCAACCCTCGCCAGCATTCATGAGTACAATGTAGGAAGTGGAGAGGGTAAATGAGCCTGTTAGAGGCATACATATACATGCAGCATTCATCTACTATTGGCAGGGAGATCTAGGCTGGGACTTCTTGTCTCAAGAGACAAATTCTTCCCTCAAATGCTTGGGTACAGCTGCCATTGATTTACACGGGAATTACATACAACAGAAGGTGGAACGGGACCCAATGGACATAACTAAACTCTCAAAAGCAATTCCATGCTTCTTCCTAAGTACTCCATTTCCTACTGAATTTAAATTAAGTAACAAGGGGATCTTAAAATAAATAAATAAATAAAATGTCTGATCACATATTATTTATGGTTTTGGTAATCCGTCATTTGCATCACAAGCCTCTCAATAATTTAGAATGAAACTACCTGTATAGCGTAACAACTGGGACTTTCTAATGAGATTGACATTCTGCAGAGAACTCAAAAAATATTTATCTAAACGACAGTGGGTTTAATAGTACTTCCCAAGACAGTTTACTAAAAAATGGAACTGTTTCACTGGTAAGTGCTTTGTGATGATCAGATGGAAGGTGCTGTGGAAATGCAAACACTAATTAAGCATCATAACACCCCTTTGAGGAGGATAGCATTGTGCTACCCACTGTACAGGTAAACCGAGGTGCTGTGAGATTAAGTGTCTTGTCCACAGTTGCAGAGTGAGTCAAAGAAAAACCTGTGAACAGAAACCAGGATCCTGACCCCCAGTGCTAGGATTTTAATCTCCAAACAGAAACAACAGTTAGCCTTCCACATTACATATTAAGCAGTCAGTGCAATTTAGGGGCCAGATTATAGCCTGGCTGTATATTGCAAGGATGAAAAGAGGAATAAGACACTTGCATTCCACTCCCTGGTGCAGCCTCCTTGCATTGTGGCTAGAAGTGTAGCACATTGGGCAATCCTTCCCACGCCCATCATATGAGTGAGCGAAGCCTCTGCTGTACTTACCAAAGCTCTGGCCAGTGCAGCTGAGCTGGCAGAAGGATTGAATCCTTTACCAAGAGTAAAATTTAGTCATATAAACAAAAAGAAAGGAAAGAAGAAGTGGGACCATTAAGCACTGAGGATCAGGTGGAGATTAAAGAATCCAGATATGGCCCAACGCCTAAACGAATGCTCTTGCCTTTGTTTTCAATAAGGGTAATGAGGAACTTGGGGCAGTGGAAGGGTGACTAATGGGAACAAGGATTTGGAAGTAGAAACTACCACATCTGAGGCGGCAGCCAAACAAACAGTTTAATGGGATTATATCAGGCAGCCTGGATAATTAAACCAAGAATATTAAAGGAACTGGCACATGAAATTGAAAGTCCAAAAGCAAGGAATTTGAATGAATCCAGAAACTTGGGGGTCATACCCTATGACTGGAGAATTGCAAATATCGTACCTATATTTAAGAAAGGAAAAAAACATGATCCAGGAAACTACAGCCCTGTTAGTTTGACCTAAATTGTATGCAAAGTCTTAGAACTAATTCTGAACGAGAGTAAGGACAGAGGTAAACCATAATTGGGATAAAAAATGACATGGGTTTACAAAAGGTAGATTGTGCTAGACCAATCCGATCTCTTTCTTTGACGAGAGAACTGATTTTCAAGACAAAGGAAATGCATCATCTACCTGCATTTCAGGAAAGCATTTGATACAGTTCCATATGGAAAGTTATTAAACTGGAGAAGATGGAGATTAATACAAGAATCAAAAGGTGGGTGAGGAACTGATTAAAGGAAGGCTACAATGGGTCATACTGAAAGGTGACCTGTCAGCCTGGAGGAAGGTTATGAGTGGGGTCCCTCAGGGATCAGTCTTGGGACTGATCTTATTTAACACTTTCATTAATTATCTTGGCCAAAAAAAAGTGGGAATGAGCTAATAAAATTTGCAGGTAACACAAAGTTAGGCGGTATTGCCAATCTGGAAGAGGACTAGAGTATCATACAAAAGACTTGGATATCCTAGAAAACAGGAGCAATAGAAATGGGATGAAATTTAATAGTGCAGAATGCAAGGTCTTGTACTTAGGGAATGACAACATCAATTTTTGCTGTAAGCTTGGGATGTATCGGCTGAAAGCAACAGAGGAGAAAAACCTAGGTGTATTGGTCAATCACAGGATGACTGAGAGATGTGACCAGGAAAAAAGGCTAATGCAGTCCTAGGATGCATCAAGTAAGGTATTTCCAGCAGAGAGAGAAAGTGTTACCACCATTATACCAGGTACTGGTGACACCTCATCCGGAATATGATGATCAGAGGAACGGAGCACCTACCTTAAGAAAGGAGAATCAAGGAGCTTGGCTTGTTTCGCATAACAAACGAAGGGTGAGGGGAGATATGACTGCTCTCTATAAATACATCAATGGACAAACACCAGGGAGAGAGAGGAGTTATTTAAATTAAGGGCCAATGTTTGCACAAGAACAAATGGATATAAACTGGCCATCAATAAATTTCAGCTTGAAATTAGATGAAGATTTCTAACCATCTGAGGATTAAAGTTCTGGAACAGCCTTCTAAGGGGACTGGGAGGGGAGGAGGTGGCAAAAACCTAATATGTTTTAAAATTGAGCTTGATAAGTTTATGGAGGGGATGGCATGATGAAGTTGCCTGCAATGGCTTACAGACCATCTGCAACTGCTATTAGCAACAGCCAGAGATGGGACATTATATGGGGAGGACTTTGAGATATTACAGAGAATTCTTTCCCAGGCGACTGGCTGGTGGGTCTCACCCACATTTTCAGAGTCTAACTGATCACCATATTTGGGATCCAGAGGGCGTTTCCCCCAGTCAGATCAGAAGAGAACCTGGTTTGTGTTTTCTATTGCAGAGCAGAGCCCAGGTCACTTGCGGGTTTGAACTAGTGTAAATGGTGGCTTCTCTGTAACGTGAAATCTTTCAATCATGATTTGCGGACTCCAGTAACTCAGCAGAGGGTCTGGGTCTATTCCAGGAGTGGGTGGGCGAGGTCCTGTACCTGCGATGTGCAGGAGGTCAGACCAGGTGCCATGGTGGTGCCTTCCAGCTGTACTGTCTCTGGGCATTAAACGACCGGTTGCGGCTAGCCGTAGAGTGACTGTCCCCAAGGGCAAGGAGGAGCAGGAACAGAAGACGTACATCTCAAAGCCAGAGTCAGGAATGAAGGTCTGCGGCACAGCTATTCTCCAAGGCCTGCAGCAGGCTGCTGCCTTAGCCATGCAACCTAACTGGCTGTCCAGGCGGCTCTTAAGCCAGCAGGAGCAGCAGCTCACCACTGTGCCTGCTCCTGTGTTACCTAGTTCCTGCTGCTCCCACCTTGCACCCAGTCTTGCCTTTGCCCTGCCCTGCCATGAACCCTCCTTGCTTGAGACCCTGCTTGTCCAGTTCCTGCCCTCCGCTGTGACCCTTGGTTCTGGCTTCTGACTATAGGCTGCAGCTCGACCCATGGCTCTGGTATCTAGTTCCTTCCTTCTGGCTGGACCCTTGACTTTGGCTCCTGACTACAGGTCTGACCCTGACCACTAGGCTGCCACCCACTCTGACCACTAGGCTAAACTGCCCTCACCCTGGTTGGTTGACAGACACTTTCTTCCCCAGGTTTCTCCCAAAACAGCACAGCTGTCCATCTTCCCTTGCACAAGGCAGGGACCAAATGCATAAACAAAAAATACGTTACAAACCTGGTTAACACACAAATAAAATGCAAAATACTGCAAAACACATACCCCGAGAGAGAGAAATCCGGAAACCAGCAATGTCTGAAACGGACTCAAGAGTAATACCAAACTGCACGTCAGTTTGCATGTACGCTCTTGATTGAGCCTGACCCAGCTAATCTTTTACTCAAACCTCAGCCTTATTAACAGTATTGCCATTTTTCAAGATCTTAACTCTTGTCTCATGATATTTGATACAGTCCTTAAAGCACCAGCTCTGGAGTTAGGCCGTTCTAAGAGAATCACAGCCTTCATTAAAAAACAAACAAACAAACAAACAAAACTTTCCAGCCCTCCTGGTTGTGGAGAAAAGCTTAAAAACACGAAAACTAAAGATTCAAAAACGAGAAGAAAAATACAAAGACCCACAGCTTATTATTTGAAATCTTACGGCTTTTAAGCTAAATTCATGATTTTTTGGAACCTGGCTTATGGTATTTGAGTGCTTGGGGTTTGAAATACTGTATTAAGTTTCTAGGCCATTTATTAATCCAGCTTGATGTCAACATAGAGAAGACAACACGCCCATGTGTCCTGATATACATGTTCAGCACTAGAACATGGGTTACAAGAACAGAAGTAACCGAGCTGTGGTTTCTGAGGCCTTGTCTACATTAGCACTTAAGCTGGCAAAACTTGTCGCTCAGGGGGTGTGAAACCCCCCGCCTCTTCCCCCCGGTGTGACATAAATTTTGCTGGCATGAGCGTTTGTGTGGACAGTGCTAGGCCATTGGGAGACGCTCTCCTGTTGACATAATCTGGCTACCCAAGCTGTTTTACAGCACCACAGCTGTACAGATTCAGCTGTGTTGCTTTAAGTTTGAAGTGTAGACTAGCCCATGTAGGCTAGCAGTCCTTGTAGGCTTTTTTTTTATTTAATTTTTAAGGATTTTTGATGCCTGGCTACATGACAAATTAAGCACCAGAAATGTAAACGGGACATAGCTGTAGGGAGCAGTGATCTCACTAATCCAGAGACTCATTCTACCATTTAGGGGTGGCAGTGACTGGCTCTATCTTTCTAACCACTGTTCTTCAAGTGTAGGTAACCAGGAGTCAGGATTACGACTGCATGTGCCGCACCTGTAACAACTCCACATGCGAGACCCAGAGAAATCACAACCCATGTGTGACTTCTCATTCCATCTTATTACGAGTGACCCGTTAAAGCAGCAGAGTACATGCTTCTCTCCTGCATACACACAAACAAACCAAGATTTCCTCTTGGAAATAGAAAATGGAAAACGCTGAATTTAATAGGTAACAGTGTTATAAGATTAACAGAAAAAAAGCCACCAGAAAGCCTAAGTACAGTATTTTATTTTGGCATTTTATTATACCTTGTTCTGGTAGTTTTCAATTTCTTCCTGAAGAAAAGTCTGCCATGTTATCTGCTGTAGCTCCTCTCTCAGGTACTGGCAAGTTTCCATGTGTGACTTAGAAATATTCTGTGCAAGATGTTCTAAAAAAAAAGAGAGCAAGAAGTGGCATGCATTAAAAGAGAGAAGCTATCCCTGTGTGATTTCTGTCCAGCAGAAGAGTAAATGGCAGAAATTATGGTTAGAAACTTCAGTTATTTTGAAAAGAGCCTTAATCTATTTTCTGTTATTTCTAATAGTTCCTTGGATTACCTTTTTAAAAAACATTTTATGACATTTGCAAAGAGATACAAAGGGAAAAAACAACAACCCTGGTCCCCTAGAGTATGTGTCTACTGCAACTGGGAGTGAGGCTCCCCGCCCAGACAGACAGGCAGACTCACGCTACCTCTGCTCAAGCTAGCACATTAAAATAAGCAGCGTGGATGTTGGGGAGTGGGGGAAATCTTACGCTAGCCACCCGAACTCAGATCCTGGGAGTCAAGCAGACTTGGAAGCAGGTGACCAGCCCGAGCCCTGGCTCTGGGTGCAATATCCATACTTTAGCACGCTAGGACAAGCAGAGCAAGTGCAAATCCGTCTACCTGGGTGGGGAGGCACGTTCTCAGCTGCAGTGTAGACATCCTATAAGGAGCTATTTATACTGCAACTGGAGGCATGATTGCAGCACATGTACACATACCTGAGCTAGTTTTAATCTAGCTTGCTCAGATACCATAGCAACATGGACTTCAGTGCAGGCTAGCCACCTGAGTAAGTACCCAAGGTCTGGGGCTGCTGCCACTTCACTGTCATTGGTATCCAAACTAGCTCAATTAAGCCACCTGTGACAGCTGTATATACATATCCTAATAGCTTTGACAATGTTCCTGCAGAGGTCTGAGGCCATCCAGTAGAGGGCAGTGAACAACCATTTACACATAATCACTATTTCACAAGTACAACAACAGGAGCATTTCGGAAAGCAGGTAGATTTGCTCTGTTATTAGTTCATTACCAATTTAAAGCTTAGTTAAGCCATCTGGGTGAACCTGGACTGAAGCAGACATATTGAGATTCAGGAGAAACTCCTCTCTCCAGGAGCCATGACTGCCAAATAGTTTAAAATGGGGTTTCCTCACTGAAAAGCTATGAAAAGGCAAAACTCCATGGAAACTTGAGCTAGCTTTGTGAACTGAAGGCTCAGAGTTCCATCTTGCTCTCCATGGAATGTACTAATTGGTGTTCCTGGCGTTTTGATGGAGATGGAAATCTGCCTGAGGAGCTGGGGGAAGAATTCAACTCCTCACTAGGAGTCACAGAGAAGAGGCCCAGGAGTCAATGGGCCCATCAGTTTAGTGTGGAGGCTCATTAATAGAGGTGGGGTGATGACCACCGAGCTGGTGCTGTCAGCTGCTCCGTGAATAAACAGCATTTCGAGCCAGAGCTGTCCAACCGGCATCTTTCACCAGAGCCAAATCCACGGCCATTTAACGTAAGAGAAATGTTCTCTTTCAAAAGGAATGTCACGTATAAAGGGCCCATCCTGCAAGATATCAGGTGGGACATTGAAAACAGAGGCTGCCTACCTGAGAAAGATTAGTTTCTTTTCTCTAGGCATGATTTTTTTTCAAAGAAATCTTGGTAGAGAACATACGTATTAGGGAATCAAGGTAATTAAAAATTATTCAAATGAAGTCTCAAATTTCCCTTTGTTTTAAAGTAATAGCATAGCCATTTCTGGATGATGGAGGTTTACATACCCTCAATCTTTTGCCAATATGCTTTGTTAAAACACATCTGAATGGCTCATTGATAACTGATTTGTACATGTTTTGGGGGAGGTTTTCCAAGACAGATGCCTAAAAACTTGTCCTTAAGACTTGTAATCTGCCTCCCTGCCCATCCCTATTTAAGCACATGGAAATAGGTTTATCAAAGAGCCAAATCTCGGTCCCCCTACTTGCACAGCTCTGCAATCAGTGCTTTCTCTGGCTAAATCACATTTAAGTTCTGGCCCTAAAATATATCTGAATGGTCATCCATAACTCTCCTTTTAAGGCTCGTTGAACCAACATTTCTGTGAAAGCTGTTTGTTTGGTTTAAAAATTCTTTAATAATGTCACACCACAAAACAGGTTGTTTCACATCATGCTAAATGGTCTAATGTAAGCCCTTTCTCAAGAGCAAGGAAATTCAATAAAGATTTAAATTACAACCTGCAATAAAAGCAGATCATGTGCACCATCTAAACTACACAACAATATAGGACATGAAGTAGTTAACTCTTTTTTGCCACCATTGCTTTCATATGTTCCAGCAGCAACTTCATAAATATATACATTTAAAAACAACATTGGAACCTAGTCACAACATGGTGGGAGGGGTATGTGCAAGATATACCAGGCTAGATTTGATAGAGGGGCTAAGCACAAATCTAGGCCTCAATTCAGGAAAGTATTTATTCATGTGCTTACATACTTTCCTGAACAGGGAAGTTTTCCTGAATTGGGACCCTAGGTTGGAATATACTTAAATATGATTCTGACAGCATTTGGCCCTGTCCATGTTGGCTCGCCAAATCATATTATAAACTAGTTTAAAAGTTAAGTAAGGTAATAAATCACTACTGTAGGCCAGGCTCCAAACTCAGCACCTCACCGAGGATGAGCCAGCTTTCAATTCTCTTGCCTATGTCGGGTTATCCTTTAATAATCACCCATGAAAACACACACACAAAACCATGTGACTGAGACAAAGCTGCTGGCACAGCCTTTCTTTGCAGATTTCTCCTTCCCATTTTTATTTAGCTATGACTCAGTTTGAATTAAAACAGGGACATAATCCTCTGGTTGTAATGTCACAACGAACTGCATTGCAGAGAACTGGATTCCACAAGCAGAGGAGAAGGACTTCAAACAGGAGTAACAAAAAACCTGTTTTCATGCAAGATGTCCCTATTAAAAAAAAAGGGGGGGAGGGGTAGAAACAAACTTGTGATATGCTGATTTCTCAATTAATATGGTATTTGTCAAATCGATTGTTTTACTTTTACTATTGTTGTAAATGAGTATTTAGCATGAATGTTACAGAAATAAACAAAACAGGTATTTTAAAACCACTGGCTGCTCAACTAAGCAAACTGGGATTTAAAAACCACTTGTCTAATGTTGGCAAACCACCTTACAGAGCCCTTCTTAACACAAGTCACTAAAGTACTTTTGCTGAGTTTAGTACTCAGGAAGACGTTCACGGAGAAAAATGTAGGGCAGAACATGCTAAGTAAAGCTGTCATTATAAGGGCCCTAGGGAAATTAATAGAACTTCCTAGAATTCATTCCCTAATGAATTTGGGACCAGATTCTCCTCTACCTCATATTGTCTGGAGTCACTTGAGTAAACCAGGTATAAAAGGCTATCAGATTAGAATAATAGCATTCTGGACCCACATGGCACGGGTACACATGACACCAAAGTAGTAGAATATCAGGCCTGTTCACTTTATGCTGGAAAATGGAGTAGAGCTGGGAAAAATATTAGTCTGATAATTATTTTTTAAAAATGCTGCTGTTCTTCATCAAATAAATCACACAAGAATATTATTTCCCCAGCTCTAAAAATGAGTTTAACTAACTGCTGGCATTCACGGGTCACCCCACCTCCAACAGGATTCTAAACCAGGGGAAACCACCCAAACCTCGCCAGCAAGGAGCCAGTGGGATTCGTTGGTCCGATTCTGTGCAGTGCTGAGTGCCATCAACTGCCAGCTGAAATTAAGGGTCCTGAGCGCTTCATGGAACAGTTCTTACAGCCGTACCAAAAAAGCACGGCTGTGTGTGATTTTAGAGCAGCATTCACAGAAGGCTAAATGTGACATTCGGAACCCAAAGGGTACTATTAAAGCAATTACAATGGAAACTTTTCTCTCTTATTACCTAATTCTGCCATGGACACAGTTGGCGAGGTTTCCCCATTTGTAAAAGAACAATAAGGGAAGAAGCCCGATGCTGGTGTGTAGTCACATATTGGTTCTGGTTTGATTCCATTAATATCAAGACCCGACTGATCTGGAGAAGGCTGTATGTCTAAGTAGAAGCTGCTAACTGCAGAGTCTGCTTTGCTACCTTCAGGGGTATGCCCATCAATGTAATTACTGAGGTCATCATGTAGCTCTGTTAGCCCATTGGTGGTAATACTGTATGTTGGCGTCAGTGGTTCTGCCTCTCCAGGTTGCTGTGGGTGATCTCGCTGTTGCTGCTGCATCCGATGTTTCTGCACCTCTGCGTATAAGCTGTCCCTCTGTTTTTTTGACATTCGGCCAAACTTTACAGCTGAAATATATACACAAAACACTTTACTTCCATACATCACCACGATACCATAACCATCCTGTGCACTGGTAAAATTACAAAAACCTAAATCAGTTAAATGGACACATCTAAAAACATCTCCACGTACCTACAGGAAACCCACAACTTAATGACCATACTTGTGCTTCTTCTCATGTTCTTTAAATGGTGGTCTTAATGAAACAGTTAATTTTACCATTTGTTTTTATTGTTACGTTCGTAGTTCATTAGCTTTCCAGCTCTATAGATAATAGATCATGTTCCTCCCAGGTACACATCCACTGACATCAGAGTTACAACATCCAGGAAATCAAATCCCATTTAGTGATCCCAATTATTGTTGGATGACTATTATAAATGACACGAATAGCCCAATTCCTATTGCATGTACCCAGAAGTGCAGCCAACATGTGATTAGGTATAAACTGATAGACTGTGTCTAGAGCAGGCTCAAACATTAAGTGTTCTGGAAATGAGGTCTGAGGTGCATGAAAAAAACTGTAGCGCCACTTTACGACAACAGATATTTATTAGTGTTCCCAGTCTATCGGTGTGATAAGCAAAAACATTTATTCAATGATTTATAGTAAATAAATCCACAAGATAAATATGTTGCATGAAAAGATACACTCATGACTTGTGAACTTGCACCTTAAAATCAGAAGCAAAAGACTTTTGTTGGCTTGGCATCAGTGGTTTTGCATATCACAACAATTCCCAAGAACACGCTATATGTTTTCTGCGACCTATATCAGCTATAAAGGCTTCATGGTTTGAAAAGAAGACTGTCTGCACATGTGTTGCTGTAGCAGGCTAAACAACTCAGAGAAACCTAGCCACTTATGAGACCAACCATTAGAGATTCTCAACAACAGTCAGGCATTGAATTCCACATGAAAAACCAGTCAAGGGGAGTAAGGTCCCATTTATTATGTGCACAAAGCAATGCATTGTTTTCAGAACATTGGGAATTATGGACCTGGAACACTGCTGACAATATTAACCGAGAAAAGACTGAGCAGATCCTCAGCTTGTGAAAGTGACTGCAGCTCCAGTGAAGTCAATGGAGATTCACCACCGATGTAAATAAGTGTATCTGGCCTTATATTCTGTAATGTCTTTAAAATATGTTACATGAAATATTGTCTGTACATGTTATATGCATACAAGTTGACAGGCATGCATACATACAAGGTCGTTTAGTACTGAGGGTACTTAAAATTTTGTCTGAGGAAGACATTGACTAACTTGTTTAAAGGCAGTCATAAGATTTCTCTGTCTTTTTGCTAAGAAAAAATTATTTTAAGTATTTTCATTCTGAAACTTTACTCTTCCATTCTCACAAATTGTACATGTCCAAATATTTGACTCATATTTGAATTTTAAATAATTCAGATCTACACTGATCTGCTTATTAGAGTCTTACTTGCAACAGTAATAAGTCACTTAAATCAGAGGCTTATCTGGGTGTAATGAGCACAAAGGAAATGTTAGGTAAGTTAGACTAAAAATTGCAAAAAAATCAAGTTACTTTTTAGCTCTCTGATAGCATTGACAGATTTTCATTATAGAATACAGTATATAAAAGCCACTGGGTATCTCAAATATGAACATAGCATTCAGCAATTTTAAAGCCCCACATTAAGATTCGTTTGAGCTGCATCGCAGTAAATATGATGTCACACATGCCAATTCAACGCTGAACTAGCAGCACTCACCATCTCGAGACATCCCCACAGCAAGGCATTTCTGCAATCGACAGTGTTGGCAGCGATTTCTACTTGTTCGGTCAATCAAACAGTTCTTCTGACGAGGACAGGAGTACGTGGCATTGCTTTGCTGACTCCTCCTGAAAAAGCCCTGTGATAGAATTGCAAAATACAGGATGTAATTTGTCACTGGGTTCATAGGCAATATTTTGAATGGTATTCATACTTAACAGAAAATTATGTTTAAGGGGAGCCCATTAATGAAATTAAAGAGCTCATTTTTTTCCCCGAGAAAAAAATATTTCTTTAAAAAAAAGAAACTTTAACTGAAAAAATAATCGGAGGCAGGAAGACTTTGCACTTTGCTGCTTTATTTTCAGAGATACTCAAACAGTTTCTCCACCTGTGCTACGCGTACCCCCAGGGGGACGCAAGACACAGGCAGAGGGTACCCGGGAAAAGAAACAGTGAATGGGAGGTGAGCAGCAGCAACCCGCTTCCCACCCGGTCCCAGCTCCCAGATGGGAGCTGTGTGGCAGCCCCCAGCTTCTGGGGAAAGCGAGCGGAAGCCACCCGCTTCCCTCCCAGTCACAGCTCCCAGCTGGGAATAGGGCAGCCGCCGCCACAGTCCCGAGAAGCCAGACAGAAGCCCCTGCTTCCCGCCTGGTCACAGCTCCCAGATGGGAGGTGGGCGGCACCTCTAGCTTCTGGGGGAAGTGGGTAGCAGCCCCCCACTTCCAGCCGGGTCCAAGCTCCAAGGTGGGAGCCTGGTGGCAGCCTCCTACGTCTTGCAAGCTAGCCTCACAGCTGGATGGCAGCCACCCGCGCCCTGACTCCAAGCAGAGGGACAGTCTTCAGAGCCCCTGCTTGAAGATGGGCAGCAGCCACTTGCCCACATCCCTGGGTCCCACTCGGTGCAGAAGCCTCCTCTGCTCCAGCTTGGATTAGGTAGCAGTCACCCACCTCCAGACTGGCAGCCAGGCAGCAGCCGCCTGCAACTTGCCCAGGTGGCAGTCCCTCTCCCTGTCTCAAAGCCCAGTGCCCAGAAAACTCTAGATGAGCAGTGAAATTGACAATTAAGACAGCCCCAGATTTCACCAGTTATTCTCTTTCCCTCTCTCTCTTTCTCGCTCTCGCCCTCCTTCCCTGTGTGTGTGTCTCTCTCTCTCTCTCACCTCTTCCTCCTCTCAAATCCATGGCATAAAATTTGGTGCTGCACTTTATATTCCCCAGCATTGGCACGCCGCTCAAAGCCTCCTTGCTTTGGCCAACATCACCTCTAGCCCAGGTACATACTTGAGTTGCACACCCCTGGTGTAAAGGCGGTAACCCTACCCATACTAGATCTGACATCTGTCATATCACGACCTTCCAACATATAGCTCACATTAGTCTGTAAATATAAAATCATCTGGAAAATTGAGTATTGGGGTACGTATTAAAATTTTCAGAAGTTAGGGGGTACTTGCTACTTAAAAGGTTGAGAAACACTGCTCTAAAACATACTTTTGTAACACAAATATAACAATCCCTTTTGTTTAAGATAAAAATGTTTCAAGTGCTCCGAGACCTGGCCAGCTAGTGTCCTTCCAGATGTGCTTTTCATGGAAAAATCTAGGTGTTTCCCTGTTTTTCCTGGGCCAGCACGGACAGCACATTCAGACCACAGGGACAAGGAATGAAACATAGCATTCTACAGCTACCTCCCTGGCAGATTAAGCTGCTGTTCTGACATCTCTTCTGTCCTTTTTGGGTGGGAGAATGAGAGACCTTGATGTTTAGTTGCATGGGTGTGTGTAGCCGCGGGGGGGCGGGGGGGGGAGAGAGAGAGAGAGAGTGTGTGCGCGCGCGTGTGTGTGCGCGTGCGTGCCTGCGTGAAGTGTAAGGCAGAAAAAAATTGAAGTGGACGGTCTGAGCTTCCCCAGGTCAGGAATGTGATCAACTTGTTATGGGGCAGGAGAAGAGGTGGATTTTCTAATTTGTTGCTAAAGTAAGTTGTTTTTTTTTTAATCAGAGAAGGGTTTCCTGTTCTCCTGAATTCTCTGCAATGGACAGTCACCTGCGTCACATCTGCAAGAAAAAAAATTCATAATGAGAGGCTGTGTAGTGGTTACAATTCAGTTCTGGTTATCAAGGTTCCTTGATTCTATTTCCCACTCTGCCTTTGGCTCACCTTGAGATCCTGGCCAGTTCACTTCATCTCTCTGTCTCAGACTCCCCACTCATAAATGTGCACACATGTGTGTGTAATACCTGCTTCACAAGGATTATGAGGTTGTGCTGTCATCATAAAGAGGCATTTGAGACATGTGAACACAGTATTTTAGTTTCATGTTACTACATAATGGACTAATGAAGAGTGTTGCAGAGAACATAATTCCTCAGAAAGGCTAAGCACCCTTTAATTATTGTTGGATCTTTACCAATGTTCTATTTATTTGAAGCCCAAATCCTAAAGTGCCCTGGCACATGCAACTGATGTCTAAGCATACAGTGAGACAAACAGCATGGAGAAATTCTGCATGACAAGGAAGCAAGTTCCCTTCCAGTCTCTTGCAGTCAAGATGACAACCCTAAGTCAAAGCACAATGCAAATCCACATGAGTCAAACCTATGGAGAGGTGAGGGCAGAGTCCTATATCACCTATTCCCCTTGTATCCAAGAGTAGCGCACTACCCAGATGCCCTCGGGGGGGGGGGGGGCACGGGAAGAGAAGAGAGGGGGAGAAGAAGAGGAAAAGTGTGAGCTGAGGTTCCTTCCTCAATGCTGTAGTGCAGTTTCCAATCAGCCAAATCCCTGTATTCTGACTCTTGTTTCTTCAAGGTTCAGCTTTAAGTGGATTTAGTGTTTGTGAACAGTAGAAATGGGTGAAATTTTTCACCCTAAACTTTGTTTGTTTGTTTTGGGTGCAGATTTAGATCGATCAAAATATTGTACAAATTTGTGTCAATTTTGGTGATTGTTTCAGTTAAAAACATGGTTTTTGTGGTGGTGGGGAATGTTAAAACAGTTCATTTCAATATTTCCAAAATGTAGTGTTTTGATTTTTCAGACTAGATTCACAATGGGACTTATAAAACATACGTAAACACTTGCTGGAGCCAGGACCGGAACCTGGGTGTCCCTCATCCCAGGTGAGTGCCTTCATCACTTAATGGAGTCTCTCTGTCACTGGCCTAATTAATATTTACGTAGTTTTATGAAGTGGAACAGCTTCAACAAGAAAGAATAAAAAAGACTCACCTCAGAACAGTCAACAGCCCAATGGATAGGCACACACAGGGAGTGGGGGATGAGGGTAGGGAGAAAGTTAAGAGAAACCTGTAACTGCCCTTCATTTTGTTGCTTTTATTGATATATATGGTTAAAAATGCCTGGAAACTAAACAGAACATTTTGTTTGACCTGAAGCACATTTTTTCTGACATTCCAAATACACCGAAAATTCTGAACAATTTTCGTTTTCAGTTGACCCCCAAGGTGTTTTTTGTGTGTGAATTTTCAGAACTGGCAGTGAACCAAAAAATCACTTATTGACTCAGTTGTAATCAACGGTGCTGGAGTGATGTCACTGGGAACTGCACTGAAGCCCTTTCATTATCTGAAGGCTGGTTGAAGCCCTGGCAGTGCACATTTCCAAATAGCATCCTGACAACATGACTGAACCCTCACTGGAGTGACCCAGAGGATAGCTGAGTCTCCACGCCCACTGGCATCGTTACGAACACTCCTAATAAGGGTGCAAATAGATTCTTGCCCACTAGAAAATGGGGGTAGGACTCCCTGGATGGGATATCAGCTTGACTGGTGACAGAGAAAGGTTCCCTATCTCCCGTTATCAGACCTCTAAACCATCCAGTTCTCCACAGACCATTCTCATAGATGCATTAATGTGTGTCCTGATACATGAACTGTACTACATCTTCATCTCCTACTGCCGGCTGCTGGGATCCTGCAAGGCAACTTGATCAATAGCTTAACAAGCATGGCCATGCAATCATGGCTGAATTAACACATGAGCAAACAAGGCACATGCCTGGGGCCCAAATTAGTGAGGGGCCCAAACTGAGTGGTGCAGTGACCCCATGAGCCAGGTTACAACATCACTCACTTAAATTTGGCCCGGATACCCCTCCATCATGACAAAGGGGTGGGCCAAGGCAAACATCAGTTGGAAGTGGCCAGCTAACATTGCTCTTCCTTGCCACTGCCATGGGGGGCCGGCTTCTGCACCAGGGCTCCTCACTCAAGGGCCTGCCTGGCCTCACCCCACTTCCAGAAGTCCATGCCCTCACTGTTCTGCCTGCAGGATTTGTTCAGCAACAGCCTCAAGATGTGTTACAAGTAATAGGGAGATGCCCATGCAGTGAGTGTGTCCACGTAAGGGAATCAACTGTAAAGGGGCAGCAGAGAGTATGGGGGTCAGACAGGGTGGCCAAGAGGGAGTTAAATAGGGGAGTGTGTGTAGCAGGAGCCAGTCATGAACTTATCTGGATAGGAGAGAGTTCACTCAGCAACATTCCCGCCTCAGGAGCATGTGCTTGTGTGAATAGATCACTAGTGCAACTGTGCTGGTTAGGACAGGGTTAATACAAATGTATTCATACTGTTGGAGCATCTAGTTTGGCTGGCCAGTAGAGAGATCCAGAAGTGTATGTTTTCCTAGGGCCCAGTGAAGGGTTAATCTGGCCCTGCATGCAACCAAAAGAACAGCCTTCTTTTGGGTAAATCCCTAATTTGGGACAATTTGTTGTGGGAACATACAATACCAGTTAGCCTCAAGCCTCTTTCTGTGGCTACTGAGGATGAGTTTCAAGCAGAGGGTTATTTTCAGTATTGGAACTGAGAAACTACTAGGCTTTTTGCTCTTTCTAGATTTGTCCTAGAGATGTATCAGCACAATACATTTTTCTGTATAATTTATCAGCTAAATTACAGCTTGCAGCTAGATTTCAACAAGCAAGCAGTGCCTAAAGAACCATGCTATCTACAACGGAGACCTTTAAAAGTATTTGCTGTTTACAGCTGATGCATGCAGTATAATGCTTTTAAAGATCAACTGTGCTATACTACCTGTGTATGTTGAAAACAGCAACAGTATTTAAAGCATAGTAGAGCCTAAGTCACAACTTTCAAATGTATCCAAACTTCCCCTTAGCTAAAGAATGTTCTGATAGTAATTAATGATAGAGTCAAACAAAAAACAAAGCAAATTTTACCTGTGTGGGGTTTGGTTTTGGTTTTAAATGACATGGTTCTTAACGATATATTTTTGCCAATTATTTTAGAACTTTTAAACTCTTTGGTGGACCTGGGGCTCACATTATTACAAATGTATGTGTGAAAACCCTAACATCAAAGAGTTATTATAAGCAATTACAGTTTTTTGGTATTTTCTTTAGTCAACAAAAACCCCACAGCACAAAAATCTATGTTTTTCTTGTACAATCTGCCCTGCCTTTTCAGAGGCATTGCATTAGTCATGATCTTTCTGCAGGGAAAGCAGGAGGTTGGGGGGAAACTAATATATACAGTTACAATTTTTACGGAAGCCAGTTAGAAGCCATATGCTCCCAGAATTATGGTTGCTATCATTTATGTTGTGGTGACACCTAAATGCCACAGCTAGGTTGGGCCTGTGATGGAGGGTATAAACCTCATCCTATCACAGCCACCAAGGGGTCAAGAGGTAGAGTAGATATCTCCTTAGCTGCGCCTAACTGGTGGATCATCGACAGCAGGATAAGAGTCTGCAAACCAGGCAGAAGAAGGCTGCCAGGGAATCTGAAGGGACCATACATTAGCCACGAATGAGCAAGGAGCCAGAACCTCCAAGAAGAAAACACTGGAAGCAAGCTCTTTGAAAGGAGCCGAGAGGCAGATGAAGGTAGGAAGTGGCCCATGGGAAGAGCAGGAAGTCTGAGGAAGCAGTCCCTAGTTGCTTAATATAGGGTCTGTGGGCTGGAACCCAAAGGACTAGAGGAGAGGAAAGGAAGGCCTGGGTTCCCCTACATGCCCCTCCCCAGGAAAGGGGATGAAGAAGTCCTCCTGACTCAAGGCCCCGGTGGGGCTGAAGACCTGGCCTCAGGCCATTAGACTCTGTTTGCTGGACTCTCCACCATGCTGGAAGGTGTGTGGACTACAAGTGACCTAACTGAGTTGTGAGAAAGGTCAAAGAACCACAGTCTTGAAGGGGGCTGTCGACAAGGGGGACCAGGGTCGAAGTGGCTGTTTCACCATGCCTGGTAATGAGGGGGTGCACTGGCCTCGTTGCGCTGGACACTGTACAAAGATATAAAATAAGTGACAGATACTAACCTCAAGAGCGTACAGTTGTGTTACTGAGAGCACAATTTGGTTCAGAGTCTTCCAGTACTACATTGTTTGCACCAAAGGTGAAACGCTGGCCTCATTGAAGTCAGTATAAAATTCCCATCAACTTTAAATGAGGCCAGGATCTCATCCTAAAATCTCTTTTTGCATACATAGATTAAAATAGTTCTAGCAGAACAGAGAGGAACAGAATAGAAAGTTAGCTTCATCTCTGCCTTTCAAATTCCTGTTTATACACAACACACTGTATGTTTTTTCATAGAGTGCCAAAAAAATCAAGTTTGGAAAAGAAGTGTAGGGGAACTTTTCATCTGCTTGTCAGCTTGAATACAAGCTTGTTAAAAAAGCAACTTTGAAATGTAAATAGCAGTTTTCACCAAGCCTATTAATAGTCTCAATAACTTCACTATTTAATGGCTGGGAATTACAGACGTGTCGGTTTAGGTTCCCTCACTAGGAGGGAACAAACTCAATTGTGCTTCTCTGATGTCACAAAACTCACTTTATAGGCTCCCTTTCCAGCTAAGCACAGGCTGAAATGCTGATCTCATGTTTTGGTCTTTTGACAATTTTCATTTAATGAATTGATTCCTACAGTTCATTAGCTTACCCTCTTCCACTTCTGTATACACATATGTCTTAATTAGCTGCTCATTGGCTGTTTAATTACAAGAAAACAGCTGACAGCTGCCTTGCTGCATTCTAATGACAGACGTTTTAGAATGATTATACGCAAGCCTGTGACATCTAAGACTTATTTATAATCCCATGATTTATGCCTAATACCTACAGACATCCACGTATCATTAAGTTTTGCAATATTCTCAGCAATTAACAATTTGGGAAAAAAAATCCTGTTTCTTAAACCAAACTCTCTTCAAATTTCTTTTTAAAAAACATAGTGAAGGGTAACTGTTATATGAAAAGGATGAAAATATTCCAACTATACTTGTAACCATTTTATAAGAACTAAATTATATTTTAGATTTCAAGGAGAAAGATTTTTGCGTAACTGTTAATAAAGATTAAAGGTCTAACAGCTCTGGAAATAAATGCAAAAACCAAAACTGGTAAGAATTACATTCGAGACTTAGGTTTGCCTACAGTGTCCTTATCAGTTTATACAAAGCATTTACAAAAAGCTTCTTATAAACCCAATTTGTAACATGATTAGGTTCCATCCACAACAGCTCACCAGTTTTTATTAGAAATTGGTTTAGTTAGAACAGTATTAAAAAAAGTTATATAGAAAAAATCTCCTTCCAAACAGGACATAAAGGCAAATACAACCAAAGCCAACGTGACACTCAGCATTAAGTAAAAGAAGATAGTTAGAGAACTTAGAACTAGTTTGATTTATGCATAAATTGAGGCCCAAGTGAAAAAGAGATGGTTATGATGGAGAGAAAAGAAAAACTAAAGCATTCTCCTTAAAAGCAACAACAGAAATACTCCAGTTGTATTTTAAAGAAACAAGATTCTGTCAACTTTGAAGAGCACCAAGAGAGTGAAGGCTGAGTGCCTTTAAACTTCTGAAAGTACAAGAAATGCCCTCAAGTTCCCTACATGAAAGGTGTTATGAAATTGAATACAGACATCCAAGTAAGGAGAGTGGCCGCACCTACGTATGGCAAATTAGGCATGAGCTTGTCACCACTGAGAACAGAACCTGACAACTGGTTGTACCCACAGCTCTAAAAACACAGGTCATAACTAGTTATGGCAGATCTTGATTTTTTGTTTTTTCATAATTTCAGTGGATAATACCAATGTTTATTTCAAAGCATTTTTTCAATTTATCAATTTAAATTTTCCCAGTTCTGAGAAATAATGGGGGAGGAAGGGGTCAGAAATAAATACTTAATGACAGATGTTGAATTAAAAAAGTTTAAAGCTTTATAACTGTTAACACCCACATTGTCAACATCTCACATTATTAATCCTTAAATCAAACTCTAAATTCTCAAGCATCATTTTAATCTTATTTGCCTATGTGAAAATTTTGATTATTATAGATGGAAATAGTTTTTCAGTTTACATGTCCGATGAAATCGACATTTACCAATGATCTAATCCTGCTAACGCTATTCATATCCAAACTTTGTTTCCCAATATCAAAGTATTTAATTATAAATCCCTACAAACTATTCAGGAATTAAACTTAGAATATCAGGTATTACCTCTGTTTAGAGACAAAGTTGGAGATGATGCACTCAATCACTCTCCTTCTTCTAATGATTGTACTCAGTAAATTTGAAAAGATTGTGTTTATTAATCACAAATGAAAATTCAGTTCTGTCTAACACCACACAGCAAACCAAACAAGAGTCGGAAATATAATAGAGAGAGGCACTTCCTTCCCTTCACCCTCAAATGTGTTTCATATATTAACGCTCACAGTAGGCATTAGCAATAAACAGATGAGGATTCTCTTTTTTGTAAATTCATTTTTCCATCAAGAATGAGGATGGGTTTTTTCTGAAGAGGCATTCAAGTCCAAGAAAGTAAGAGGCAGGAGGCATGCAAATGTTCAGTGAGGTTTTTATTTCTTTGTAAAACACAAATAAATATTAAACATAAATCACTAGATTAAGGTAGAAGAGCTAAAATCACAAGAAGTTTGGAAAAGAAAGATTTCTGAGAAGCATTAACTTGACTTCATTAAAAATGCCAAAGGATATAATAAAAAATATTTGAAACCTGAACAGAATACACAACTAAATATTCTATTTACAATAATTAATTATTATAATTACACCATGCAAAATGGGAATGGGGCCAAGTTAACACTGTTATTGCAATCTTAACTTTTGCTCTTCCCAGCTTTTTTGTGGTTAGGAATGTAAATCTTAATGCTACATTAGTGTATATGTTTGCATTTAATTTCTTTTATTTTTTAAGTTAAAAAATAAAATACATTTCCTGGGTTTAATAATATTAGCATTTAAACAGTCCCATTTTGGCTTTGAAGCTTACAGCACACGGGGATGAAAAGAGTGAGAGAGGAAAACGTCCAATTTTGCTGCTATAATTGGAGATCGTTTTCTGCAAGACTGGCTTGAGAGGGTAGCAGCATTTCTGTTCACTTGATGATAACAAAAGACTCTGATTCTGCAATCTGATTCACATGGATAGACTTTTGGACTTGTGCGGAACCTTACTGACTTCACTGGGATTTTGTACCAGTACAAGAGTCTGCCCGAGAATCAGGGTTCAGGACTAGGACCACTATCTTGACAGCTCTCTCTCCAAGGCAGAGTGTGAAATAACTCAAACTTAGGGGCGTTTTTTAAATCCAAGGTTAGGAGTAGTATGAAGAGTAGTGTAAGAACATATAAAATTGCAGTGATGACAGCCACAAAAAAGCTAGAAAACACATTGTGGGGAAATAGTCCTAACTGTTTCACATTGATAAAAGCCAAGTTGTCCACTACCCAAAATAGCTCTCAGTGTGACTTGGTTGCTATTACTGTGGACTGTAACACAAACAAAATCCTTCTTTGCCTTTACATATGCCACAGCACAGGATTTTAAAATGCTCTCTAAGCCATGATCATTTACACTCTGAACACAGTCATCTCCACCAGCACTCCTGTATTTTTCACCTGTTGCAGGTCACCTGTACACCAAGGTTAGGAAGATTTGAACTCCATGAATACACTACTCCCCCCCTTTTTTTTTTAAAAAAAAAAGTAAAGAAATATGTGGACACACACAGGGTGCCAGAAATCTAGCAGACACGACATTTCATTTTAACCCAAAAGTCAAGAATGAGAGAAGGGCATGAATAAGGTAGGTTGGATGTTCTTCACTTGCTTCAAGTGTACGTAGTCTTACATTGTCCTTGCTGTTCCTTTTCCCTGGCTGTACGTAATTATGATCCTATGGTCTCGATGCTCTAAGAACAGAGGAACATACCTCACTTAATTGTTTGGGCCTTTGTTTTACTTATGGGCATGGGCTCACACACTGCCCTGGTGATTCAGCACGCTACTGTGTCTTGGATTTTGCTTCCCCCACCATTAGCTGAGCTGACCTGGTGGGATTTTCAAGACTTCACTGCACACAACTCCAGAAAAATGACTTAATACAGGAGTCCAGGGGAAAACATGTGCCTGAACCATTTACACACCCCACTCTGGCAGGCTGGCATCTGACATTATTCTGACTGTGGAGGTTCAGACAGGAACCTCCTTGTCCTTTGAAAAGTGATGTAGGGATTTATACTAGTGAAGGAATAGACATTCTGATGGAGGGAGTCACAATGGATGAATTTATGTCTGCTGAGGTGAGTTCCAGTGATTGATGAGAAGAGAAGCAGCATTGCCAGAGTACTGTTTACATGCAGACGACCATGCACCTACTAACTGAAGGCACTGGTAAAGTGAGACCAGCAGCTTCACCAAAAGCACCTCTTGTGGAGTTTGGCCCAAGAACTCCTAGGGGAATGAGCTTCTCAGACCAGACACAGGAGCAATTCTGGTCATTGACAGTATTGTGAGTCTTCTAGATCTGGACAGTTCTATTCTATACTATGTTGGTTCTTATACCACCTTCTTCACCGTAGTATCCGAGGACCTTCCCACAGTGCATTAGGCAACGTGTCTACTATATTATGTGTGGCTTGTTCGCTTTCATCCTCTCCCTATTGGGAGACTGGACTGTGTCTGGCAGAGGCGATGCGGGGGGGTCACATGCCCCCACCCCTGATTTCTACCTTCCATTCCCAGCCAGGCATCCCCCAGCACTGGGGGAGGGGGAGGGCGGAGAGGAGGAAGGGAAACAGGAGACCTTGCAGGGTGGAGCCATCACAATCCTGGGGGCTCAGCAGGGGTGGATGAGTCCTGGGGTTCTCCATGGAAGGACCATCCATCTGGGACAGAGCAACCCTGTGCTCCCTGGGGTCAGAGTCCAGGCCGAGCAGGGCGGCAGAGAGGTGAAGAGGGACCTAAACCCCTGCCTGGGGGGCTTCTATGGAGCCTGGGTGTTCGGGGTGGAAATGGGCTAGAAACAGTTTCCTCCCACCCCATTTCAGCACTTATCAAAGGGGTGGAGAGGTGCCCCCATGCTGGCACTGCACTGGGCTTCAGGTAGCTTTGGCACACACAGAGCTTGGCTCCTCCCGGGGTGCCAGCTTGGCCAGCAGCAGTGGGGAAGGAAGAAGCCCACCAGCCAGGCTGAATGTGCACTGAGCACTCCCACCAAGGGTAGTTCTGCACACAGCAGGGCGGGGGCGTGAAGAAGCAAAGTGGAGAGGGGACAGTGAGAAGGAGCTAGGGGAGGAGGCAGCAAGGAGGGGGAACATGGAAAGGGCTGATGGGTGGGCAGCAGAGGTGGTTAGGTGCCACCCTCATACCTTTAAATTGTGCCCCCCGCCTCCACTATTAACAGCTATGCGTCATCTCTGGTGTGCAGTGCAGTGCTTTTTTTATATGTATATGCTGCTAGGTGTTTGTGTTAGAGACGTAGGTCAAAGAAATGCATCTTGTACTTGGAAGGTGGTGAGGTTTGAGATCTTCCTTAGTTTCCAAAGCTGGCAATCAGCTCCCAAGAAAGTTCTGTCTCCTGAACAGACCAGCTTTACCCTTACAGCAGGAAGTTCCACTGAGCCTGAGGAGCGTAGTCATTGACCATAGTCTTCATCCTGGAGCTTTAGGTGATCTTTTAAATACCTTGGGCCCAGACCATTGACAGCTTTGAAAAGAAGGTCAGAGACCTTGTGCTTGACTTGATATTCTATGGAAAACCAAGGTAGAGAGTGGAAGGGCTGCCACTTCACATGAATAAGACTTTGATAAGAGACCATAGAGATACTGGCAAACCTGGATGCCCTGTGTCTCAAACTGGACGTCAGGATAACCACACACTTTGGGACAGCTTGAGATGCACAATGACTATAACTGGTTGTGGCTTTCTTGACTTCATATCTCAGGTAGCATTTGGGACATAGGTACACCAGAGTACAGAGACAGACCTTCGTTTGGTTGATGGAGCACATGAAGGGGTTTTCTTTTGCATCAGAACAGTCTGTCTTCATTCAGAAAAAACCCTTGCCTACTCCTGTACACCACCTGGAAAGGACAAGTACTGGGCTAAGCCAATTGCCTTTTGTTTTTAGCCTTCACTCTGCTCCCCCAAAAATCAAGCAGCAGCAACAAAAATAACCCTATTTTTTTTTACTGAAAATGGAGTAATGGACCCCAGGGTGACAAGATGTTTCATGGAACGGTCCAGCACTACTTGCCTATTACTGGCATCCTGAAGAGGGAGAAAAGACAAGAGGGTCAGCGAGGCAGATCTTAGGAGTCTATGCCTAGTCCCTAATCTGTTAGAAAGCCCGTTTGTCTGAATCAGTACCAGCCTGGGAAAAGAAAACATTCGGCAATCTTACTCCAAGTGGGTTGTGATCACAAGCCATACTAGGATAGTATCTCTAGTCTGCTGATATTCCTATGATGATACAGGTTTTGGATGATCTAAAGAAATGAAGACATCGAGGTTCAAGGAGAGTTTGAAAGACTTGTCCAACTGAACTGAGAACAGTTCTTCTACAGCCCTGCTGATGGGATCCTTTCTTCTATGTGCTGGAAACCACTGGCATCCAGAATCTCTAGCAGAGATTCAGGTACTAGGAAGATGCCTTTGCCTTTCTTCCTATAGTCATGTATAGAGGATCTTGGGCTGGAGGGAACGGAGGATCAGGTCTATGGTTGTTAGGGTGTAGTCAATAACATTTACTAGCCTCAACTCTTCCTACAGGAAAAGCAGGCCAGATAAAAGGATCAACATAGAAATAGCTGATGACATGGATGAATTTTTGGGGGTGATTAACCAATTTCTCAATAGATGAAACTCATCACGCCTCTTTCCAGTGTCTCTTCCTTTTTTGGTTTGTTGTTTTGGACAATCTCTTATCCTCTCCCTGTCCTCACCTCGAATTGGGAACTGCAGAGCAGCAATATCTGGCTGAGAACCTAGGAATACTGCAGACGGTGTGTGCTAATATGAACACCTTGACTTTCTTTTAGAATTTCTTTCTGAACTCCTGCAAGACATTAGACTTTGAAAGATGTGGCTGGAAACTGGGTAGGCCTTGGAGCTGGCAAACTCTCTAAAGAAATTAGAAGGAATCAGGATAACTGATGCCCTAAAGTTTTAGACCTGGAAGATGGGCTCGGGAGGAGGGTCTTCCACTTAAGTGAAGATATGGAACCCAAAGCTACTTGCTTAGGGCTGTGGACGTGCATGGGTGTCCCTGTTAAAAGTAAAGAGGGTGATTAGGATAGAATAGAGCAACCACCTGGGCTTCACACTGAACATCAGAGTTGCCTGTTCCTGAGGTAAGTGATGAAGAAGGGCAATGATAACTGATACAGAGTGAGGCAGGGTTCAGGCATCAAGGCTTTGGCCTTCCCCAGTATCATATATCTGGGACAAAGCGAGCCTGTGAAAGCAGCAGTCTTGGCAAAGGTATGCGACTCTTCCCTGCCCTCTTATGAAACTGGCCCTTGAATACTGAAGCTGCTCAGTGGTGGACAGAAGCTTTAGCAGGATAAGCTGGATGAAGATATTTTAGCAGAGCCCATCACTGAGCTTGGGAAATGCCCACCTTCCATTATGATCTTCCCCCAGGAATCTCTCCTTACCAGAGCTGCTGCTAGACTGAAGGGTGAGTCAGAGCAAAAAAACGAAAATCCTGTCTGGAAGAGCACAGGGCGAATCTCTGTCTAGCATAGAGACAGGTGGTTGCAGTATCATCTGCCCCAGCGAGGGAAGCAGGCAAGTAGCTTGAATAAGAAATGGCAAGAGCAATCTCTAAGCCTGTGAAATGCGGGTTAAAAGGTGGAAAATCCTTTAGTACTCAAGTGACAGCAGAAGGAGCTCACATGAGACAGCAATGCCCGCAAAGCAGGCCCACAGTGTGGGTGTGCACAACGTGTCAATACCAGGTCAGATGTGCGTGTGGGAACCGGATTACTCCATTTGGCCGTATCTGCAGGGTAGCCAGATTGGTGACAACATTAATGCTGAATTAATTTAATCTTCTGTTGAAAGAAATGGACACCGAACAGAGGGTTAACACTGCTACTGAAGTTTTAGTTTAATGGAGATATTGAAGATCCAAGTCCAGGAGGGGGGGGGGGAAAATCCAAGCCTAAACCTCATATGGCAATGAATTGCACCGCAGTGAAAAAAATAAAACTGCCAGCAGAAAGGTTTTTATATCTTTAATACAAAAAATACACTCCATACAATTTCTTCATCTCATGCTGTTTTCAATGAAGGATAAAATATACCTACAAGTCAGTGCAGTAAATTACAAACATAGGTTTACAAAGGGAAACTTAAAAGCTTGAGTTCTCAACTAACACCTTTCGACTAGGTTTCTTTGCAATTTACTAATCCCCCTCCCCAATAGTTTTTACATAAAAATCAAGAAAACCACAAATGCTTAAACTGTATTATAAACTTGTTAACTGTTTTACTAGTTTTATCTTAATCAAACAATCAACTTCACAGCAAAACAAAATTTGATATTTAAGACATGAAAAGAATCAAACTCAAAAGGATAAGCACAGAAGTTTTAAGACAATTTTTTTTCCAAAGCTTACCTTGCAGCCTTCACATGTAATGACACCATAATGGATTCCTGATGATTTGTCGCCACAGATCTTGCATGGAATAATTTCAATTTGAGCTGCAACAGAAACACGCAACCAGTTAATTACATTTTCTTTTAAACACCTTATAAAAGTGTTCCCTGATCAGCATTTGTACAGTGAAAACTAATAACCTACTAAACATTATACTGTATTAACTATTCATTGCTGAACTGTGAGGGTCCCCCTAGAGCCTTGGACTAAATTATGGCTGCTCGTTATACAATAGCTTTCGGGTTATTAAAATGGGTCATTGGAGAAGGTGTTTAAGAACCCACAAGAAGAGTAGGATCAGCATTTCAAAGCCAAAAAGAACTGGGGAGTTCACATTTTGGCTGAAGAACTGAATGGATACTAAAAGGTTTCCTGCAATCTCATTTCCTCAGAATTGTTATAAAAGGGTGGGTATAAAGTTTGTCCTGGCTGAAAATCCAAAATACCAGTAACACTTTACACACAAGTCTCGTGGCTATCTAGTCCACACTACTGACCAGTTTTATAGACATATAAATGTGGTAAATAGTGGTAGCATTTTAAATGAAGGATCCCAAATCCATAAAAATGTAGAGTAAATGTTTATAATTAATATTTTGTGTATTAACACACTGAGCCTGAAGAAGAGAAGAAAATATGGCAGTACTCTAGCTGCACTGGAATACATCTTCTCCTCTGTCTTTGTATTTCTCTCCCTTTTTTGAGACAGGATCATAGATGAGCTTTGTGAAAGCACTGCTTTTTTACTGAACTAACAGCAATTAGAATTAAAATTAGCATGCTACAAAGCTCTTTCAACATATCTCGAAGTTCATAATGTGCCCATCTGGGCAAGTAACATACACTAGCAGGGAGTCTCTTCTGTCTAAGTACCTAGGAATACATCCTCAAACTCCAACAGTGTATGTGGTTTGCATCCTTTGAAAGGTTCTGTTGGTAACAAAGTCTCTTTCCTGGCAGGACTTTTCACCAAGTATTGGTAGCGTTTCACAATTCAGAAGTCCAATTTTCTCTCTCTCTCTCTCTCTCTGTGTTTGTGTGTGTGTAAATGGCGTGTATCTGAGCGCTATCACCTTGTACACCCTGTCTCCCAAAATTCTGAGACTGCTTTGTGCAATTTTGTGGGAGTAGGATACATCAATTTCCCTTTCTAGCTTAAACTGGGGTGCTCCATCCATGAGTTTCTCACAAACTCCATGGTATGTTTTCCAAGATACAATGGAGCTTTTTACCATACATTACTAGTAGAAGAGCAGTTAATCTTCTCTGACAAGTTTAAATCCAGTAACTCATTGCCTCCAAGAGACTTTATACTTACTTTGTTGAATTTATAGCTGCCCAATGGTGGATTACGATTTAGGCATCACATAAACCTCCAAGTACCTTATATCACAATACATTTGGGGATACCTTTGCCTTTTTGTCAGCAAGGGTTCATACGGGAAATGTGTGTCCTGTTTCTGATTAGAGTGTATGTACTGTTCTATGTATTGTTAGCACTGGGTACACTGACAGTGTGAAATGAGTAGTGAAATGTCTCCGTTTTTTTCTCTGATCCACTTGCATGCAATAGGGAGCCTCACAGTTTAGGGTCAGAAAACATTAAGTGAACATGTCTGAAATTTATTACAAGCATCTGGCAAATTAGAACGTTCCCCAAGCCATATAAAATGCAGTGAATGGAACAGCTGCTGAGGAGCAGTGACTTGCTTCCCAACTCTAACATTACCTCCTATGCTGAGCTCAGGAAAGAAGCACCCAGCAGCTACACAGCTTCTTTACGGATGTTTCTGTACCAGTGGCTGTCAAACACTTCAACACTGGGGGCTGGGAAGGGGACACTTAGAATCAGTTACACTATCATGGGCACCTCCTACTTCCAGATATTTAATCACACAATTTCCCTGTAATGATAAACTGCAATGAAAGTTATATTAGGATTCGTAAGGAGACAGGACCTCTGAAACCCTTGGAGGCTTACCAGCACCCTCCATACAAGTGCCTTATTTCACTTTGCTGTTCGGCTCGCACACTGAAAACAACAGGGGAGGAAGCTACCAAAAGCATTAATTTATATTATTTTATTAATGTGTTATCTACATTAGCTATTACTACAGCATCTGAGCACTTCACATATGTTCATGACCAAAGCATTATCCTTATTTTACCTATCGGAAATGGGGACATGGATATTAAGCAACTGGCCTAACACAGAAATTCTGAGACCACTTCTGGAACAGATCACCTGCTCTTGCTTCTGTACTTGAAACATACGACCATCTTTCTTCCCTTCTGCTGTGAATTAGCACCCCAATCCAACTCCTTTTACCAGTCAATAGATAAGACTGAACTGGACAGATGAACCTCAATATATTTTTAATACTCCATTTCTGTATATGCAATTGCTGTGCTATTACATATAGAAACTGATGTAATAGGCTACTGTGTGTATGTTATCACTATTTAATTCATTAGTCTCATCTGAAGTTTAAGCATGCAATAGTTATTTCTTTCCACATTGTTAAGCAAGAGGACATTTTCAATTTGTTTCTGGAGGAATGTAAGATGTCTTCACAGTGTTGGCCTAAGGCTAAGTGATGAATTGTCTAAAAAGGGCAATAATTAGCCTAAAATTAGTTTGGAATGTCCTACTGCTATAATGAAATGGAATTTACAAAAAGAACCAAGACCCTGACCATGGAAGCATTTACTGATCATTACGGATAAGGATAGTTGCACCAAATTAGGTATGTTCTTTAAATTCTGAATTTATTATAATCTATTCAATCTTTAGTACACTTAGTTTCTAGTATCATACAACATTTAATACTTCACCCTTTACTTTTCACTTTTGAGCTACGATTCAGAGGAATGAAGGTCTGATGCATAAATTGCTTGGGATTGCCATAACCAATAACTGTATTACAAATTAATGCAGGGAAAGACATCAGATCAATTACTGCTGGAAGTGGTTGCTTTTGCAAATCAATATTAAAATGGAATCCCTGTCAAATTCACATACTTCCTGTAAAGTTATTAAAGGGCACAGCTATTTCATTGCTACTGAATGATAACCGCCTGTACATAAGCTACATGTTTTTCTTATAAGGGTAAAAACATGGTATCTTACCCTTTCTCATTTTTCACTTTGACATGCAAATATGGACTTGCTAAAATCTTGTTCATATGCAAACAAGACACATGGGAAACATTTTTGCTTGTCAAGAATATGTTACAACTTGAGTTACTCACATTCCCAGCATCCAAGTTTTCTGCGCTATTAATGCTAATTGTGTCTGTTTTGTGCTTACACATATTTATACAGTAAATTTTTTCAGGTTATATAAAATACTGTAATTCATGTTTTAAACTAGAATTATCTTAAATTATAGTTTACAATTCCAGTCTCCCAGGGTGGTGCTCAGACTGATTTTGGATCATGCATGAACCAATTATTTCTTCCATATGAATTGGAGAAAAAAATAAACTCTTATGGTTGCTTAGAAACGGCTACAGATACCAAGGTGACAGATGTAGTTTTTAACTGGTAGATTAGAAGACTAAGAATATTTCATATTCTTAAAAAAAATATGTTCTAGAATCCTACTGAGAGTGTCTTGTGCAGAAAATAGTGGCACACTTCCACCCAAACACTGATTTAAAGAGCCAAAAACCACACACACCAAGAATACCAAATCCAGGCTCAAACTGGCAGAGTCACCTGCGTAGCACAACAGGCCACTGCAGAAATAACTTTTGAGAATATGAAATGACTATTGAGGGTAAGAGGCAGTACTTCCAGATACCCGTGACACTTACACAGGCCCCATCACTGTAGTTCTGAACACCTGAGTCTTCAATGTTTTCTTCCTCACAATACCTCTGTGAGGTAGGGCAGTACTATTATCTCTGTTTTACAGTTGGGAAATCTGGACCACCTTGTACACTGGAGTAATAGTAATAGGGTGAAATATAATAGTGAAAAGTGCAAGGTCATGCACTTAGGGATTAATAATAAGAATTTTAAATATACGCTGGGGACGCATCAGTTGGAAACGTCGGAGGAGGAGAAGGACCTTGGGGTATTGGTTGATAGCAGGATGACTATGAGCCGCCAATGTGATATGGCTGTTAAAAAAGCAAATGCGGTTTTAGGTTGCATCAGACGAGGTATTTCCAGTAGGGAGAAGGAGGTGTTAGTGCCGTTATATACGGCGCTGGTGAGACCCCACCTGGAATATTGTGTGCAGTTCTGGTGTCCCATGTTTAAGAAGGATGAATTCAAACTGGAACAGGTTCAGAGACGGGCTACTAGGATGATTCGAGGAATGGAAAATCTGCCTTATGAAAGGAGACTCAAAGAGCTTGGCTTGTTTAGCCTGGCCAAAAGAAGGCTCCGGGGGGATATGCTTGCTCTATATAAATATATCAGGGGGATTAACGTTAGGGAGGGAGAGGAATTATTTAAGTTTAGTACTAATATAGGCACGAGGACGAATGGGTACAAACTGGATATTAGGAAATTTAGACTTTAAATTAGACGAAGGTTTTTAACCATTAGGGGAGTGAAGTTCTGGAACAGCCTTCCGAGGGAAGTAGTGGGGGCAAATGACTT
Source organism: Mesoclemmys tuberculata (assembly GCA_007922155.1). Classification (NCBI taxonomy): domain Eukaryota; kingdom Metazoa; phylum Chordata; order Testudines; family Chelidae; genus Mesoclemmys; species Mesoclemmys tuberculata. The sequence continues at coordinate 3,774,383 of ML675621.1, forward strand.
ATCTGGCTTTAAGACTAAGCTTGATAAGTATATGGAGGGGATGTTATGATGGGATAGTTTAATTTGAGCAATTGATTTGGATTATCGGCAGATAAGTCTGCTCAATGGTCTGTGGGAATGTTGGATGGGATGGGAACTGAGTTACTGCAGGGAATTCCTTTTTGGGTGTTGGCTGGTGAGTCTTGCCCACATGCTCGGGGTTTAGATGATCGCCATATTTGGGGTCGGGAAGGAATTTTCCTCCGGGGTAGATTGGCAGAGGCCCCGGAGGTTTTTCGCCTTCCTCTGCAGCATGGGGCATGGGTCGCTTGCTGATGGATTCCCTGCAGCTTGAGGTCTTCAAATCTCACTTTTGAGGATTTCAATAACTCAGTCATGGGTTCGGGGTTGTTATAAATGTGTATGGGTAGGGTTTTGTGGCCTGCCTTGTGCAGGAGGTCAGACTAGATGATCATATTGGTCCCTTCTGACCTATGAGTCTATAAGTCTAAATAGAAGGACAGAGAGGCCAAGTGACTTCCCCAAGGTCACACAGGAAATCTGTGGCAGAGCAGTGAACTGACCCAGGGTCTCCCAAATGGTAGGCTAGTACCCTAACCACTATGGTACTGTGGCACTGATTGCTGCTTTGCTGAGTAGAACTAGATTTAAGCACATGCTTAATTGCTTTGCTTAACTGGACCCTCTGGACTCAATCCTGCAAAGTACTAAGCACCTTAGATCCGGTCCTGCAAAGTTCTTATACATGGGCTTTACCTCAAGCAATCGATAGTCCCATTTACACCACTGGGACTACTCAGATGCTCAAAGTTCTTTACTAGCCTGACTCTTCAGTGATTTATTCAAGCCCACACACGGAGTTCATAGCAGAGCCAGGAACTGAACCCAGATGTCAAGAATTCCAGTCCAGTGCCTTAGCCACAAAAGTTTCTTCCTCTCTATATAATAAAATATTTAATAATAATGAAAAATCCTTTCCTGCAGCTGAGTTAGATGTTTTCTACCTCACTGGCTGTACAAAATTTCCTCACCTCACACACTGAAATAGGGCGTTAGACTAACCATGGTAAGTATATAAATGGAGCTAACCTGCTTCTGAAAGGCTGTGATTTGTGCCAAACAACATTGCTACCGCCGTTTTATAAGTACACTGATTAAATTAGGAGTCATACATATTCATTGACACAAACAAGGAAGGTACATGTAATGTGCTCTTTAAGGCAACAAAATCTGAGCACAACAATTAACAAGGAACACTTTTACTATATAATATTCTAATCCCCCTGCATTTTCAGCTTCATTACCTAAACAATTTGCTCCATCATGCACCCTAAGTAATTCAATTCAGCTGCAAATTTCTCTCCTCCAAACATCTGCAGTTTCAATAAACTGAAAGCTAGTGGCACCACAGCTCCACAAATTTTTTAAATATGTTACATTTAGTTAAGTGATCATCTGACTGTTCACATACATCAAGCTATTTAAAACCTCATTCATTCTAGGGTTACATAAATGGCTACAACAGGTTTCTTAGAACACATGCTATTTGTTTGGACACAAATTTACTGGGCCAAATTCTACTCAATTACACAGGTACAACTCCACTGAAATCAATAGGTGTGGTACATGGGTGGAACCAAGACATCAAAGCATTAACTGAAAACAAAATATGAGAAATGCCTCCCAAAACCAAGGGAATTTAGGAGGCAGAAAGGTTCCATTCAGTGCCCTGTTTAACATCCTTGTGGCTGAACATTGCTGGCCCCCCCCATCAGAAGACCTTTCTACACTGTTCAGCGTTACACAACACTAGGAAGTTATTCAGATTCAATGAGTACCAAAGTACATAGATGGATAAAAGAGAAAGAGGGTAAATTTTTAAGGACGACAGTCCTGGCCTTGTCTTCCTTCTAGCATAATTTGGACCCACGAAATTAACTGCTGGTGAAAATCTAAGTCCTTCTGCCTCTACTTGCCTGATTTGAGTGTGCCACAGGGCAACTATGCTCTTCCATTTAGGATCTTACACCATGTCCATCACTCTAGCATCTGTGTATATTGCTCTATATTAAACCACAAGATGCAACATACACATTTTAATTTAAGTAGCTCAAGCTTTGTTACTGAATTAAGAGACTTGCTCCAATTTAGTCATTTTAACTTAGAGTAACGGTAGGCTACTTGAAAAATGTCTGGATTCCATAAGGTGTATAATTACTGCTTTTTAACAAGTTTTTGTTGGTGATCGTGTGTGTGTGTTTTAACTGATCTGTTCAGTTGACTAATTACTGGAAAATTTTAATTTGCCAGAGCATCAAAATATTCTTAAATCTTATAATGAAAAATGGTTTTAAAAACAAAACAAAACAAAAACATTGCTAATCATTACAAATGGCTGGAGCAATTTTTCTTCTACAAATAATACCCTCAGTAATGAAAAACCTACTGCATAAAAGAAGATTCTCTTATAAGCTAAAGCCGCACAACGCTCAAACCATCACAAACCCCAGGGAAGACCATCAGTTACCTTAAAAGTCAAAATTAAGTGGAGAGCATTTGGTAGAGGAGGGACAGTTAATCCCTTTCCTCATAGTCCATAACAGAGTCAGCTGGACTGACTGGATCCTCAGACATCTGCAACTGTCTGGGCAACAAAAAGCAGTTAATTATTTAACTAGGTATTGTGGGAGATTCATTTGCATGGAGTTTGCTACTTCACAAAAAGCTGTCTAACTCTGAATGATTTTCATCTTGCTCCTAGCTCTTCCCATTTTCTTGGTTTTACCTAGATTTTAGCTAATTTCTCTCCTCTTCCTCCAGTGCTACTTTGTTATGTCAAGTTTATTACATCAAAATGCCTGACATCATGAATACATGTAAAAGACACCTTGACTTTTTACCCTTATGTTCAGACACACCTTCATTGGACTTCAAACCAATCACTGATTTTAGGAACACTGATTTTATGGCACTGCAAAAAGATGAAAACATTGTCTCTTTTAATGCCCCTGTAAAGGTGCTTGTTCAATTTGAAGGCAGTTAGTTACACACACAAAACTGGACACCAGTTTTGGCTGAATATAAGGCTCTTTGAATTATGCAGCCCTGTCATGAACTGAACAGCAGCGCCTCTGCCACCCACAATAAGCTGCTGCCACAAGGAGGAAAAAGTGCAATCTAATTTGCATCTGAAAACTAGATGTTCTTCCCAAATGCTTGCTGATGGCATGACAGGTACTAGAGATGACCCTGGTATTCAACAGTACACACATTATGAAGCGACCACACTGCAGAGTGGAATACAGTAATCAACAGAGCGACAAGTCTATATATAAAGAGGGATTAGGACTGTCACATCCAGAAAACATTCCCATTGTTTGATACTGCTGGGTACATGAGGACAGATGTGCAAGGACAGCCAACACTGAAGATGCTAACACGTACACAGACAAAACAGCTTAAACTATTAACCATGCACGTTTTAAAAGTCTCCCCCAACTGACTGTTTAGAATGAAGTTTTAGACAATTTAATTTTGTTTGATTTTCTATTGGGAAGACACACAGAGTGTTATTGCTCAACAGTATTTGAAGTCAATAACTATTTCTTAAAATGCAGTCAAATATTTGTTTTAGAAAGAACAAGAATGATGAGAACTAAACAGATTTAAAAAAAAAAAAAAAAAAAAGGTAGTTTACCATCTTGGTTTACCCAACTTAGCAGCATGCAAGCAGAGAACACAGCTTTTCATAAGAAACATTGGACCAGATCCTCAGCTGATGTAAATCAACCTACTGTTATTTAAATCAATGGGATTATCCCAGTGTATGCCAACTGACGATCTGGCCTATTATCAAAGCATCTAGTCTTGAATCAAGCCTTCATTGCTAGAATGTTTACTTTAATTTCACTATCTTGCTGGACACACAATACATTTGTTTATTTCTGCTTTCCAGTCATGACTTTGTGGGGAGGGGGACGGGGGGACGACTGCAGAGGTGTGTATCTGTGTGTGGAAAAGTGTTCCATTGTCCCAGGCTATTTGAAAGCTATTTCCTAGGAAAAATCTCTCTTCACTAGCTGTAAAGTATCCTTAAAAAAAACCCACAGCTTTGTGAAATGAATGAAATTATAGAAGACTGGACATTTAAGAACAATCAATACTTTAGATTAATCTTCTAGTGTATATTATAACAACTTAGCAAAATGGTATTTAAGGATACTCGTAACATTCTTTGAGGACAAGACAACATGCCAGGCATAACAAAAAACCCAATTACCAGCTATGATCACAGATTCTGCCCCTCTCCCAGATAGAGAAGATGATGCAGTCACCAACCACAACATGGAGCATAATCATTACTTCACTGCAGTTACAAAATAGATTAACTAAAGTTACTATGGGGCAGGGGGAAAGGAAGCAGACAAAGGAGGAGGGGAGAGGTCCTTCCATGCAAGGTCCTGTGCATTCCAAAACCAAGACTAGTCTGACTGTTTCAACAAGGGAAGAAAAGGCTTCCAAGCTTAATAAAATGGTAGGATTATCCTGTAACATGTTGGCTTCTCATACAAACAGAGCCGGGATCCTTTCTCCAGTGCCTGAATAGCACACATTTGTGAATCAAACATATTTAACAATTCTGGCCCTTTTAGTTTAACTGTATGGGCCACCCAGGGCATGAATGGGAGAAGAACAGATCTGGGCTATGTTCAACATGTAGCCTGATTCTAGATACTGTTTCAGTAAAACAAGTCTTCAAAATCAGAGAAAATACATTGCACAGCCTCATTTTAAAAATGGCAACTATGTGTATGGTTGTCATGAGAGTGAGACTGCCTGTAGCACCTTGTGCTAAGTGTGGCACTGCAGGACTACTCCCTGCCTCAGTTTCCTCCTCTTGCCCAGGGTTCACATTGCTCAGCCATCCAGCTGGGTCACTGAGCTCAATCCGCCTTCAGGATAACAAATCCAAACAAAAATCCCAAATAAACAAAAGGCTCCTCTGACCTTCAGGGTTTCTCTTGGCCACACTCCCAGTCCTTTCTGGGTTAACTTTCAGTATCTTTATCCTTGCTTAAATAGAGGCCCCTAGCTCTCTTTCTCAGAGCTGGGTTGTATGTTAGCTAGCTTCTCCCTGAGCTGGCCCCTTTCTCCAGTTAGCACTCAGAGTTCACAGGACATCCTTCTCCTACTTGAGTCTGCCCTGCCACGACGGAGTGGCAGCATTTATATTAGTCCTTCTTCTCTGAACTCACCCCACTGTTTGGGTGAATGGACAGCCTTTTGCCTTGACCTCCCTGCAAAGCTCCTGGTCTCGAGCTTTTAAAGTCACAGTGATGGGATTTCCTCCCAAGGGCTGCTTATTTCCTGGATCACTTCCTCTCTATCAATACATTCTAGGCCCTTGTATACTTGTCAGATCTTTCAGAATCCTTAAGGGCCACACTACACCACGAGGATGGGCTGATCACTAAGCACCACTGCTCTTAAGGCGGCAGTCTATCCCATCACACTGCTGCATAGCAAAAGAAACTGGGATGTGCACTAGGGAGCTTTACTGGGGGGCAGCTGTGGCAATTTGCCCTTTCGTGCTTCTAGGGTGCTTTGAGATGTTCGGATCGAACATGGCATGGACATGCAAAATACTGCTGAAGGTGTCTGAACTCTGAAATTTCAGCTATTGTGTTAGCTATATTTTTTACATTTAAAAAAACCCAAGATTTAGGAGCACAATTACATAGCCATAAAATACTGCCATTGACACAGCAATATCAAATATTTAGGTGCACATACACCCCAGTTTATATGTAATGAAACATGTTTGTTTTTTAAAAAAGTAAACCCAAGTTCAACATATTGTAACAGCACTTGGGAATGGTGAACAGCAGCTTCTCTAGATAATATTTCTGTTCTGAGTTGCCACTGAATTTATCTTGTAAGCGGAGGCAAACAAAGCTGACCCAGTCTGGATGATGTCACAGGACTTTAGGGTTCATAAAATTTTTGTCATTCCTAATTTTTTTTTAGGCACTTGTGAAGATGAGCACACATAGCAGGGACACCTGTATGTTCCTATTGTCATGTTATACACCATGGTTCTCTATTGCTAGGAGAAGTCAAACCATATTTTCTGACAAAAACATAAAATGGTAGGCCTACTGATCTTGAGGCTGTATGTGTTCCCTTATGTCTTTTATATAGCTGGGGGATCATGAAGTTTTCATAGTTCATTTTTCTCATGCATTCAAAGAAGTAAGATATACTGAATGGAGTCTGCATGTTGATTTCTCTTTTTTTAACTACAATGGAAAGGGACTGGAAAGCCATATTTGGCATGTGCAGTGTATATCTGGAATAATACCATTTGACCAGCTGGTTGAACAATGGTATTTTTCTTGGGGGGGGGGGGGGGGGCGAGAGGAGAAAAAAAACTGAACAAAAAAAGCACAACCCTAATGCTTTCCATGCATTTGTTTTCATTCTTCAAAATGAAGTAGTTTCTTCTTTCTGAAGAAAGGCTTCCCCTTCACACGCAAAAAAAACAAAACAAAACGCCATGCTTTCCATGCATTAATTTAGAGTGGAATTTAGGTCATGTTTTAGGCTAAATTTTCTAACATTAGCTGGTGAAATTCTAATTTCATTACATCCACATCTCTTTCCCCAAACTTCTTGTCCTCAAACATTTGTTTATGGGAACATTTATAAATTCTGTGGTTTCTACTACCTAAAAGAGAAAAGAAGAATTTACCAAGTGGTTTTTAATTTTAAACAAACATTAAACAGTGTTAAATGCCAGAAATATCACATTTCACTATGCTGATCTTTAGTATTATTTTTGTTTACATGGGGCAAGCACGCTTCTAAATCATTATATAACTATACTTAGGAAGCAATTGTTGCAGCCTCTATCTAAATGGTGTACAATCAAGCAGATGCAGGATTATGAGATTAAATATAGCTGGCAGTGGAATTATGCTAATTTTGCTTCATATAGGGTCATACAACCAACATTTCATAATGGTGGTTCAAAGGGTACTTGAGACTGTAACAAGACATTTTTTAACTGTACAAAACATGAAATATGGCTGCTGCTTCTTCAAAAGAGCTGCGTACCTTTGTGTTGTCTGTAAAATTACACCTCAGTTGAATAGCCTTGTTGCTATCTGCACTAGCACAAAATCAAAATACACCTACTGTTACTAGAAAAATGCAGGTGGGAAAGCTAATCAGCTTGCAATATTGGGTCAACATTATTAACAAGTTCAGCTAAATTCATTAACGCTAACAACCTGACGGGTAGGCTTCTGCATTGTTAAAAGGACACTTGTCAGTATTAGTGAGGTTAAACCGTGACCCACATTGTTGGTGTTTCTACTTTCTGCATTCTTTGCACATGCACACTTTGAGCGTTAATAACGCTGCAGAGTATCGTCTAAAAAGCTGAATGTGCTTAAAAAACCCGGTTGCATCCGTATTCCTCTATCATAACATGTATATATTAATTTGTTTACATTTATCATTAGGTTAAATCATACACCAGTTGAGTGTTATTTCCAGAATCCAGAAGGTAAAATTAAACAGATGGGATTACAATCAAGATAATGTCCCTTTAAACAGAGCATTTTATCATGACTTGGCTTTCTCCAGAACTTTTGCTAGAGTGCAGAGCCTTCACTGAAGGTTTTTCCTCAGAGAGAATGGCAGGATGTGTTCCTGGGAGCACTGAGAAGCGGTACTTTGAGTGATTATGCTAAAAGCTTTTTGACCACAGATGGCATATAAGCCACCTCCTCACAAGAGAGCTGAGCTTTGATAAAAAACCACTGTAAAATCTGAATTCACCTTTTATAAGTAAAGTGAATAGACAGACACACCATGTCACCCAGAAAAGGAGTTCCTGCAAACTGAAGTGACTACATCTGCATTTAAAAAAATATTTTTCTTTATTTTGGCTGCATGGGAACTTGATGTCATTAAAAAAATTTCCTTTGATGTTGCATGCCAAGTGGCACAATTAGTTTCTCATACAAAGATATACTCTGTCTAGTTTAAATTTTCATATTAAAGTGATGTACAATAACAACCAAACACAGGCTCAAAAAAGCCTCAGAATAGTCAAAAAGATTTCACTCACTCAACTCCTCTCCCTCTAAACACCTCTTCCTGGGTCTATGTGTGGTAGTAAGATCTGGGCATTTATTATGTAAATTGGGCTTCCTATAATCCTTGACTATTAAAAGCACATCAATGTTAAAATCATCAAGAATTTAGGATCGTCAGAGTCCTCTACTCTACCCAAGTCTATGCACTTATATTAATCCCTTTACCAGACCCAGGGAATTATTTTAACCAGTAATAAAGATTTTAAAAAAATGTGTTTTCCATTAACAGCGTCTCTAGTGCACCTGTGCTGCTTTGCCTTTTCATAGGAAATGTCATCAGTTCTCTTAATTAGTCAGACAGCTATTTCAGAGGATGCCAAATCCACAGCTATTGCAGTGAGTTACCTACTTAGTTTCTAGTGGCAAGCACCAAAAACGTTGATTATAATAGATGTCTTCTCCATCTCAAGGGAAAGAAAAATGTAATGTAAACTTTTTACTGACCTCTATAAGCAACAGGGTAATTTGCTGTTCATGTGCACTTCTTAACCTGTAGAGGTCATTGCAGTCAATGCATATTGAATTCACAGGACAGTAGAAAGAACAGCTTAAACATCAAGTGTCTATGCTTTTCTGAGAGACATTTGGTTATGGACTGTCTTGACTTTCACTCAGTAATGGAACTCAAACTCTTCCTGTCAGGTCAATGCCTTTCACAGGATGAGCTCCTCCATGCAGCAGTACAATTAATATTAGGAGGAGTGTATTCGTGTCCATGGGTCCCTGAAGAATGAGACCACATTAATCCTACAGCTGCTTTTTGGTGCAGTATCATCCAGAGACTGAAATATTGATGTGATGGATAATGTTCCCATCATCTTCCCTAGTGGTCATACTCTTCCTCTGCATGGCATCTGTGCACCCTCTAACTCTCACCTCACCCCAACCGCATGGCTCCTGCAGGAACTCTGCTGGAAGGGTGATGCTGATGCAAACCCTAAGTTAACACTGTAGATATTTTTACCCAGTAAAAGCAGAATGCTTGTGAGCAGCGACTCCTCAGTCCCCCAACATCAGCCCTGCTGAGTCAACTTACATGGGGAACATTCACACATGGTCTTCGCAGAGAATGGGATGGTGGAAAGAACAATCTAGGATTTGGCTACAGCATGTGATCCAAGCCAATTGTATTAAAGATGGATTATCTGAATGCATAGTTATAAATTTTACCGGTGTGTGTATTTCAATATCTCATCTGAAAACCTTTCAGCTGCTCTTCACTTCCCAGTACTTTCCCATTTTCTGGGATGATAATTACCAGAGATTTTCTCCTCCAGTTTGAGCTAAATGCAGTCTGCTCCCTGCACACACACACCCTGGCTGTCCCAAGCTCTCCCCATAGCACATTAATACAATGCAAAGATTATATCATTAAAATCACAAAGTCAGGAAACGCAAAAATGTCATATTCCAGCAGCAGTGGGTTGCAGCCCACAAAAGCTTATGCCCGCAGAAATTTGTTAGTCTTTAAGGTGCTACAGGACTCTCATCGTTTCTCTGACATTGCACATCTTAAATAATTCAGCAAATACGTTTTGTGATGCATAAAGAATGGGATGGAGAATAATTCAGAAAATACTACTCCGTTATATAAATCAGCTGTACCCCCTCTCCTAGAATAATGTCAGATCTGGTCACCCTATTTCAGAAAGAAAATAGCTGAATTTGGCGGGGTTCTGAGACTGGTGACAAGAATTACTAAGGAGGGAATGGAAAAGCTCATATGAAGGAAGACTGAAAAGCCTGGGGACTATTTACCTTGTAGGGGAGGTGAATAAGAGGGGACATGATAGACATATCCAAAACAATGAATGAGACAAGGTGGTTTATTAGAAACCCGAATCTCCCTCTCCCACTGCACAAGAACAAGGGCACAGTCAATGAAAATGTAAGTTTGGTAAATTCAAAAGTGATAAAAAGGAAATACTCCTTTGAGTAGCATCTTCGAGGCCTCATAAATGCTAGACCACATGCAAACACATAGTAAGAAACAATCCCTCTTCAAGAGCTTACAATCCAAATAGACAAGATGCAGAGAGAGAAAATAGAAGCATAGACAGGTTAAATGAAGAGCAAGTCAGCACAGCTGAGAATAGAACCCTGCTCCCCTGGCATGAAGACCAGTGCCAAAGCACAATTAATCAGTGAAATTCATTTCCACAAGAGTCCAGTGAGAGTTTAGCAAAATTTCAAAAGAGATTAGATATTTCTATGAGTAACATGAACATCAAGCGCTGATACAGTAAAATATTAGAAACAAAAGAGATTTGGAAGGGATAAAACCTCAATGCCTTAAGACACAAGCCAGCATTTACTTACTGGAGGCCAGGAGGAATCTTCCCTGACGGTAAGTTATCCCGTAACTAGTTATCCTGTAACATAACTAGCTGTTACAAGGTTTCTTGCACCTTCCTCTGAAGTATCTGCTACTGGCACTACCAGTGACAAAATACTAGCCTAGAATACTAGACTTTCAACCAGTCTGACAATTCCTAGAATATAACTATTAATCTATATACACAAAATATGCTTATGAAAAGCATAAGAAAAAAGTTGCCGTTCTTGATAATGGTAGCATTTAAGTAGCTCCAACTGGACTTTGAAGTTTATACTCCACCTTGCTGAACAGGATGGCAGAGGGGACAGTTTCTTAGCTACTGATCCTCCTGGTTGGCCAAAGTCAGTGTATAATCATCACAATGTGAACTGACTGCAAAGATTAAAAAAAAAGGTAAAATCTGGTTCTCCACTGTGTTACTCCAGTTTCATGCTGGTGTGACTCCATTATTATGAATGGAGATTCTGCAGTTTTATACCAATGTAACACAAAGGGAAATTGAGTCATGCATCTTTATAAGTGAGAGCTTAGCATTTGCAAAGTGTGAAATGTATAAAAAGGAGCTGAGCCATCTGGATTCCATTATTTTAATCCATGTTCACGATTTTCTCCCCTCTTGGACATTAAAACAATGGATTTTTGCTTGCAGAATATTTCAGTGAGACATTTCAATTTGCCACATGCAAATTTTCCCAGCAATACCCTGAGACCAGCAGTTCATGGATCTAGGAAATTAGCAGACAGAAGGTGTAATGTGATGTCCAAGTGGATGGCCTGTGTTTGAAGAAAACAGCTCTGATATCCACTGAGCATACTCAGAAATGATTTTTCTATCACTTACAGCTTGCAGTTACTTTCAAAATACTTTCTTCAAACCATGCACTACACTGCTTGCCTATTAGAATAATGTCCATGCCAAGTTGCAAAATTCAGGTGTGTTTGCTGTAGACCAATGCTCAAACCTGAGAAATCATCTTCTGCCAGAGACCAAGCTTGGAAAATTTCATCTCCTCCTGTCATCTCACCCCACAACAAAAACAAAAAAGTGGTTTGAAAAATTATAAGCCTGTGAAAAAGAAGAGATTCTAATGGAAACTGTCCTGCAATCATAATTAGAGTAGGTGCTAGAGTGTACCGATATCCCTCATAAATTCTTGCTTTGCACACCCACTTTACGGCATTTAATTTCCTGTCTGTGAATGATAAAACCAATTGATAGAGTGTGGATAAAACAAATCTGCTTGCTGTTCAAAATTAGTTGTACTGATGATCTGCATTTGAAAAAAACCTCACATTTCCAAGGAATTTTCACATATGAATATTTTATACTGCATCAAGTATATCTAAGGACAAATTCTACAGCAGCAACATGCAAATACATTGCTGAAACTGATGAGATCCTTACAATTACAGAGCCTTAAACACAGATTACCAGCCTTATGTATAGGTAAACTAAAGTTAAGTTATTTAAACCTAAAAAAAAATCTTCAAAATGACAGTGGCATCATAATCTGCTTTAGATACAGAGGTGCCAAGATTACTGATTACATGAGTGTATCTCAGAGTCCAGGAATAATAATCAGCTGTCCTGGTTTTATTTGTGTACACAAACTATTTATTAGAGTCAGCTGACACTCCAAAATCCATTTTGAATTTGTTAAAACCCTTTGTGTACTTATCGGAGGTTGGAAGAAAATGGACATTCAACAAAAGAAGATAATTGTATGATATAACTAATTCCAATCCATTACCCATTTTGCCTTAAGCCAAATCTTACTTTAACAAACACGAAAAATTAAGCCTTTAAATAACGGCGGTAGTGACCAACATTGTCGAAAGGACAATACCAGTAAAATCCTAATGTTTTAAAAGGGAAATTTTAAAACAAGTGCAAAACAAAATTAGCCTCTTTCCTCGGGAAGCGACTGAGTTGAGTCTGAGATTTATGGTGTCATCAATCCCCAAATGACTGGTCATTTTTAACAATGACCTTGCAAGACAATAAATAATGGGCTCAGCCTCCAACGCAATTGTTCACACAACGAGCCCTCCTTATTTAGATAAGTAGTACTACTTCCATTACCAGACACAGCTCCCTATGTCTCAAAACAGCTTTTAGTACAAGAAATATGAGCTCTCATTCCAGTGAATAGTCCACAACTGCAAATAATCTTATGTCCACAAAAGTGCCACAAAATTCAAAATATTCACTTTGGATTCTAACCAATACAGGATTGAAAACAAAGGTTAAAAAGGGACTATTAGAAATGTATACACTCCCCTTCTGCTGGGCAGCATGAGAGGAAAAATGGAGAATAGATGCCTTGGTTTCTGTGTGGTTTTAAGTCAGGGTTTAAATGGTTTGTCCCCTGTCCGGTACTAAGACAAAACCAGACATGGGGGACACTATTTTGAAGATGTGCCATTGTATATAGTCCTTCCTCCCTCCCGCTCCCGTGTGACCTCAAACACATGCTAGCAGGGGTGGAGTGGTGTGCTTTTGAAAAAGGCATCCTTCCAGTGTCCTGACCTCCAGCAGGGTCAGGTTCACCCCATTCTCAGAAGTACTGGAATGCCATTTTCTAGGGATGCGAGAGTGGTCATCCTATATGTATGTGCCTGCCCTCCTAATCCTACCACACAAGCACGTCTAGCCCCTGACGCCAACAGCATAAGTTAGACACCAAGCAGTTGTACGGGGTGTAGCCAGCCAGCCACGTGTGCAGTTGGTAAATGGGCACTCTGCATGCCATGTTTCTCGCTCAAGGGACTGCTGATGCCCTTAACAGCAGCACTTCCCTCTGTGGCTTTTACATGCCATGGAAGGGACAACAAGGCGGTCAGAGATTCCTAGGCTACTCAGGGAGTGAAGGGCAGCATTTACAGGTGGGCTTAGAGATCTTCAGCAGGACATTTTCCTGCTTGCAAGGATCTGGGCCTTATGCTGGAACTGAAAGTTACACATTCTGGGCATCCACTATTAAGGGGAGCTTGCAGTGTCCCAGGAGCCAGGTGTCCCAGTTCACCACAGTGGTATGCGAGGTTCACTGCAGTTTAGCTCTCTTGATGTCAATGGAATTCTGAGCCAACAGCAGTGAATCAAGCCAAAGGTGTTCACTTGTGAGAGTTTACATAGAAAGGGCCCATATATTGATGCAACAAGACGCTAATTCTGATGGTTTTATTTGTGCAGCAGCAGATCTGTGGTACGCTCTCCCCTTTGTTGCAACTCCATTAGTATAATAGCCTCAGAATACGGGGCTGCCATGGACTAAGTGCAAAAGTTTTTCCTTTATGGCTATGAAGAGATTTTCTAGTGTTCCCTAAGGTAAAGTCAATTAAGTGATAACTGCATCTGTGCTGAGAGTATTGGAAGTGCTAATATCCCCACACAGATAAATCTACAACTTTGCCTGTCTATTTATCTCCGGCATTTAAAAATTATTGCCATGAATGCTCCAGTGCCTTCACCTTCATCTTTGCAGTCCTACTGCTTTCTAACAAGAAGGCGGGAAGCACAATGCATAACAGCATTGCCACTATGACCTCAGCATGGATGGAAATGACACCAAGCAATGAAATATTAGCTGATCTATTGCGGAGTTGATGCTAATATATTTCGATGCTTTTGAAGTTCTCTCAGATTTTCATCTCACCTATAGTTTGAGAAGGACTAGTATGTCACGGAGGACTTGTCCACACTGAGAAATAACATTGTGTCGTAAGAAATGTGACCCCCACCTAGAGTTTGCAGTTCCTGAACTTTAGACTTAGCCTCTGTAGTTGCTATGCTATAGACTACAATAATGGGTACCAGACCCCACTGGCACCATTTCCCAACATCTCTGGAGCCAGAATGGACTAGAAACTCCTTTGGAGGCCTACATGGAGGCTTCTCCATGGGAGCCTATGGATAAGTGGTTTGCTGGACCAATGATGGGTCAGGGTACCCAGTTCCTCAGGGAGCGGGGACAGCTGGACTCAGAGACAAAGGCTGGTTTCAGTTTCACTTTTGAGCTTTGAGTTTGGGGGGATTGAAGCAGAGAGAGAAGCAGAGCTCAGGGAGTCTGATGATTAACTCTTCCTCCCCACATAGGGAGTCTATGAACTGCTGATGGTTCAGGCAGTTCTTGCCCCACAAAGACCAGCATCCAGAGTGCCAGAGATCTAACCCAGTGCTAGCTACTAAGAGTCAGCTGAGACCCCCAAAGGACTCTGGACCAGGGATTCACAAAAGGACCCTGCCCCAGGGGCAAACACGTAAACCATGCCTTCCTCCCTGCCCCCATGCCCTCTCTCTCTCTCTCTTTTTTTTTTGTTGTTGCTTAAACTGGCTAACATTCCCAACTCTGCAGCAGTTGTCTCCAGACTCGTCCTCAGCATACCATCTTCCTGGGAAAGTGCCAGGGAGAGAGCTGGGGGCTAGGAAAAGTTTGAGTGTTGGGAGGTGGGGAACTGGTTGATTTATTACTTACTATTTAACTTCAACCCTTTCCTTCCCAAGCTCCTATTTTCCTGCTCCAAAAAAAGCCCACCTTTGCTTTATTATTACTTTGGGGAGTGTCATTTCTTTGCTGGGGTTTGCGTTGATGTACCATAGTGTTTGTTGTGTACTCGGTTTTACGCTCTTTGCCAGTAGCGGTAGCTTTATTCATTTTCCCAGGGGACAGCACCCCTTATGTCTCAGGCACAGTTAGGAATCACCCTGGGTAGAGGCACTAGGCACCAGAAGAGAACCTGGGATCCAACCTATGTGAGGAGAGGAGAGAAGCCACTCAGAAGCACCAACGAGGACACTTGAGCCTCACCTTGGGGGAAAAGTTACACATGTTAACTAACAAGATTTAGCACTCTGAGGGCCAAGGTTATCATGCCAACTGATTTTTGGACTGCAGGGTCATAATGTGTTAATCTGCCAATGACGACAAGTATGGATTATTCTTCTCATACAGAGGACTCTATTCAAAAAATTCATTCTTATCTCAATATGTGGCGATTTACTTTGCACGACTCCCACTGGCTACATACTTTTAATGTCCTAAAACATTAATGCACTAAAGTGGAAAGAACTGGAACTGAGGCAGAAAGTGAAATATGAAAATTTGAGAATGTGATACTTTTCTTAAAGCACCACAAATTGAAAGAGTTAATTCTTTATTGTTCATATTTTCAGTAGACCATACAATGATGCACTATGAAGAATTCTAACCCTTAAACACAAAGTAGATCCAACTACATTATTTTTTAAACCAAAGCAATTTCTAGTTCACGTTCTCAGGACTGGCATATCTGGTGGGAACAATGAAGAAAATAACCAACCTTCACATCCACAAAACTTAAAATAGATTGTATTATTAAAAAACGTCATGAGTTCCTAAGATAAACATTAATTTACTCCAAAAAAAATTAACAGCCAGATGTCACTAAACCCATTCTGAAGGTAAAATCTTTAGGCATTAAGTTCAACTATTGTTTCATATGAGCAACACTAAATTGAAACCCCCCCGATACAAAAGTAGTTGAGTTGAAGTGGATGTTTACTACTTGTATTTGGTTTGTGTTTGCTATAAAAATGACAATTGATAAAAAGTCAGTAGAAACTAATATAAAATAATAGCTGCACTTCTATAATCCCCCTTTCCATCCAAATTACATCATAGCACTTTACTGTCATTAATGAGATAAGCCTTACTTAGCAGGTAATTAAATAATATTATTGCATTTCACAGATGGGTAAGCTGAGTCACAAAATAGTTAAGTAACTTGACAAGTCACACAGTGCATCAGTCAGAGCAAAGAATAAGACCCAGATCTCCTCATTTCCCCCATCCTATTCTTTACCAAACTAGACTATTCTTATTTGTTTATTTTGATGCTAATTTTCCAGCTTGTATTTTTCCTTATCCAGAAGATAAGAGGAGGGTAAACATCAATAAATGATTCAGAATAATTTGTTTAGAAATGACAAACACACTCAGTTGCTACATTATTATTCTTGATGAAGGACCAAAACGTTTAACTAGAACTGCCTCCCACATGTGAAGTCTCAAAAAATACTTACAGAGCAATCCTGATTATCCTGTACTATCAGGGGACAAGTGAAACCTACAGATAACTTGGGGCAGGGGAATCCAGCAGGCTTTTAAGTATATATAGTGGGGTAAAAATAAAGAGCACAAACAAATCTAACAGATGGATTATTGGCTTAGTTCAAGCCTAAAGATTCCTATATTCCTCAATGCAGGATCAATAAGAAAAATAAGACTTTGAGTAAAGAGTTATTGTCTTGCTCAATTTGCCACTTGATTCTCCAAAGAGACAGAGCTTTCTCGTGTTAATAACCAACAGTTATTTAGTTGAAATAACACGCATGGTAATGACCCATCAAAAGCTTCAGTGGTTAAGTGCATCAATCTCTTTCAAATCATAATTTCCCTGAATAATACAGGGAAAAACACAGAAAAACAGATACTTCACAAACTGGTGGATGTGCAATATCCACCAATGAAGGACAGAAACAATTGTAGAGGTTGGTAACTACAGGAAAGTTATAGCAGTGTAAATTTGGACTAGCTGTAGTGAAGATACTGGAGTTACTCTGAATTTACACTGCCCAAACAGATATGAATCTGGTCCAAGACACTGGCATGAATAGACCATAACAGAATAGAACAGAACAGAACAGAAACAAAAATGAATCTGTGCTCTCTCACTTACAGGGGATTAGACAAGCACAAAGGTGCTAAGAAATTAAAACCACAACAAGATGATTATTTGCATCATTTCCTCATCAACGCTAGCAACATACAGTGGAAATTGAAAGCCTTTGCTAAAAGAAACAGCTGCACTGAATTCTTTTCCTTCATTCGCCTGACTACATATAAACTGAAGTAATCATCTCTGACAATGCCACGGGTTTAATTTTCAAAACAGAATTATTACCATTGCCTCTCTTCTTTAATAATGCCTATACTACAACCAAATAGCTGCTTCACATCTTCATCTGGTATAAATCAACATGGCTACAGTGACTCTAGTGGAGATACAATGATCTACATCAGTGGAGGCTTTAGCCCCTGTCTAATTAGATTTCAATTATATACCAATTTAAATAAAGTACCATAGAACATTTGCTGCACCTTAAAAGAAAAGGATACATTCGGATGTGCAGCATCCAGAAAGCCAAACATTTGCTGTGGCATGGTGAGGGTTATGTATCCATGTTTCAAAGAGCAAGATGAAATTTCGGTATAAATTGCTGCTCACAATAACACTTCAAAACCTGTAATTATTTATACTGTACTACTTTAGGAAGCCTGTAATTATTCTGTAAAATCTTGCCAATGTCTAGTCTATTTCATAATTGCCAACACTGGATGCAAAGAAATTAGTGAGTGTGTTAAAAATCTCTTTCATAT
The DNA here is from genome assembly GCA_007922155.1 of Mesoclemmys tuberculata. Lineage (NCBI taxonomy): Eukaryota > Metazoa > Chordata > Testudines > Chelidae > Mesoclemmys > Mesoclemmys tuberculata. The sequence continues at coordinate 3,792,304 of ML675621.1, forward strand.
TAGGTTACTATTGAAGCAAAATAACTACACTGTTATGCTACATTACTATAGTCTGTATCGGGAGAAGGGAGTGAAGGGGAAAAAGAAGGGACAATCAAAATGACTAATGTCCAAATCCTAAGCCTTTAGGCAAAAAAGAAGTTTGACTGCAAGACCTATGAAATGATTGAACTTGGGGTATCTGTGAGCCAAGGCTGGGTCCAGCAACTGTCCCATATGGGTAGCAGTAGCATTGGAGATAGGTCACTGCTCCTTCTCCCAACATAGATTTATAGCTACGTGGTCCACCTGGCCATGGTGTGGCACCCATAACTCAGAGATAATGAACTGTGGAGATCTGCAAAAGACCAGAAGAGTCTCAGAATCTCTGCTACTTTACTCCCACCCCTAATCTCTACAGCTTTTAAACTGCTTTTGACCTTGTTGTGGGAAAGTTACTTGAGGTGGAAGGAATCACTGATTGAAGAATTCTACCTGCCAGATACCGAAGAACATGTTTCATTTTCGCTGAAAGTGGTTTCTTAAATCAGGAAAACACTTATCTTGTAGAGGAAGATATTTGCATTTCCTTTTTTATCCTTCTTCCTGCCTTATTCATAAGCAGCTGAGTTGTTAGCAAGTCCAGAATCCCTACTTACGTTTTTGGTTTATGATTTAATCAGTCTGAGGCCAACATCCTACACTTTGTCTCTAAGTTCTACTCACCTGGAACTACCATTCAAGTCAAGAAGCCCTTGACTCAATATGGCCCTCTGTTTGATGGCTAAAATACATATTAGTGTAACTATCTGGAAACTACCTGTTTTAAACACTACCCTTTAAAGAAAGCCATCAGCAAAACACAGGGTTTCTCCCTCTGCCTGAGACATTTTTATATAAGAGAGTCATAGCGTTACTATTTGTCACCATGTCTTACTGTAGGTACCCTAGAAACATGGGGGGTGGGGGGGAGGGAAATCACTCCTAGATCTCAGATCCATAAACATTTACATGTACTTAACTTTAGCACATGGGAACATTGTCCTTGATTTCAAAAGAACTACCCATGGGCAGAAATTAGGTGCATGCAAAGGGCTTGTTAACATGAGACGGTTCACTGGTATCAGATGTTAGTTTAAAATAATGGTATAATTCCCCATGTTGACACACTTAGGCCTCGTCTACACTTTCAAGTTTGGTTGACGTTGGTATGGTGCTCAAGGATGTGAAAAATGCTCACACCTGAGTGCTGTAGTTAAGCTTACCTAAACCACAGTGTAGATGCAGTCAGGTCAACAGACAAACTCATCCATTGATCTAGCTACCACCACTTGGGGAGTTGGATTATATAGACAGACATAAACCCCCCTTCTGTCGCTGTAGGAAGTGTCTACACTATGCTACAACTGATAGTGCCCACAGTGTAGATATGGCCGTATTCTAGTATAAAAGAGGGCCTTTTTCTGCTTTAGCTTCTTATGTCACTTTGGAAATGGTATAAACTAAGCTGGAGAAAGGAACTCCCATTCTGGAATGAGAATGTCCACACGGGGAGTTATACTGAGAAAACTACAGCAGCTTAACAATACTGGAGTAATTATACAGGTATCATTTTCCATGCAGATAAGCCATAGAGCATTGGCTGGATCAGAACCTTAGTGTTCCAACAATTTCCTTGAGCTCCACAAGTCTCAGCTACCCATCACAGTGCTTGGCCTTCTTTGTGCAGATCTTTGAACATGGTTAAGAATTCAAAATATACCATCCAGATGCCAAACAGTAACAGAACCAGAAAAAGGACAGGGTTTCTGCAAGGTTTAATCTTAACTTTTTTTACGTTCCTGAGAAGGAGGGGAGAGAAATGTACAGTTCTGATAAACTGAACAATGTGGGGGAGATTGGGCTAACGATAAGTGATTGAAATGGTAAATGTGACTTTTTGTTTGGGGTAACAAAACTTGAGGAGAAGGATGGAGGAAAGATGGTCTAAGAGTGGCTAAGCTACTGGGTTAGGATGCGTGTTCAATTCCCAGCTCATCCAACTTGCTGCTTGACCTCAGGCAAGTCACTTCTTCTACCCTGTATCTCAATTCCGGATTTGTAAAAACTAGGATAATACTTCCCTACATCTCAGGAGTGTTGTAAGAATAAAATCCATTCATGTCTGAGGTAGTCAGATGCTCTGGTGAGGAGGCCTAAATAAGTACTTTGCTAAAATAGAAGAGAAGGGATGGTTGGATGATAGGGAGGGGCAGAAGAGTCAACATGTTGTTTTTGCTGGATTACTCTGGTTCATTATGTAAGAAAGTAAGTGCTAGTTACTTCATAGTAAGGAACAAAGGGATTCCACTGTTGCTATTTTGTGGGTGGACATCCACATAATTAAATAGCTATGGCCCAATTTCAGTCACAAACTCCATGTCATGAGGAATTGCAGATAAGTGCTGTTTGTGTGTGCAAAAGTAACTGCAATGTGGAAAGATATCTGAGCAAATTGATTTGGCTTTATAACACTTAGGGAAAGATTGTCTCCCTCCCCATCTCTAACCTGATACAACACTCTCCCTGGATCTGCTCCTGGCTGCATGACAGAAAACACCCCACCCCGTTCCATGAACACAGTGAAGGAAACACCACAAAATGAATGGGCAAAGGCCAGAAGAGATATGTCTCACCCCAACAATAGAGGGAAAAGTTTGTAGATTCATAGATTTGAGGCCAGAAGGGACCATTATGATCATCTGATTTGACCTTCTGCATAATACAGCCACAGAACTCCACCAGGTGCTTCCTGCATCAAGCCCATAACTAATGGTTATATGACAGGATCTCTTTTAGAACGACAACCAATCCTGACATAAAGACATCAAGTGACAGATAATCTACCCTACCCATGGGTAAGTTTGTTCCGAAGGTTTTTACCCTCAGGGTTAAAAATCTGTTCTTTATTTCTAGTCTGAATTTCTCTCACTTTGTAGAGCAGAATGAGAGGAAGGATAGTTCAGTGGCTAGAGCACTAATCTAGGACTTGGGAGTCCAGGCTCCAATTCCCTGCTCCAGCACTGACTTTTTGTGTGACATATGATAAGTCACATAGCCTCTCTGTGCCTCAGCTCTCCACCCATCAAATGGGGATAACAACAGTACTTATCTAACTCACTGGGGCATTGTGAGGGAAAAATACATTGAAAATTACGAGATGCTCAGATACTGGGTGATGTGGGTCATAGAAGCACCTTAAATAGACAGATATTCAGCCACTGGATCTTGTTATGCCTGTCTCTGCTAGATTAAAGACCTCATGGTCACAGAGCAAAGAGAGAAAACAAAAACTTTCCCAGCTCAAAAATCAGATGGAAAATAAGAACCCAGTTTTGAAAAAAAAAAAATCAAAAAAATCTCTATACCAAACTCATGATATTTTGAGATCTGACTCATGATTCTAAATTCTTGGGGTTGACACCTGGCAAAAATCATTTAACTAGTCTGTTGCTTTGATCATATCATCCCTCTCTTTGAATTCCTCCACTGGCTCCCTGGCTCTTTCACTTCAAACTCAGTTACTTGTATTCATTTTCAAGGTCCAGGACAGTCACTCCCCACCCTACCTATTTGCTATCAAGCTTTTAATGCTGGCCTCTAATCAGCCCATGATGCCAGCCCCCCGTGCACTTGTTAAATTTTCCAAACAAGGCACGTTGAGGCTTTCTCCCATGCTGCCCCAAATGTTTGGGAGATGTTCCCATAAACATATGCAAAGTCACCTCATTCCTCCAAAACCCTTCTCAAAACTCTCTTTTGCCAGGACTCCTGCAAAAAATTTAACGGTTAGACTACTGGTGTGCTGACACCGCAGACTATCATGCTAATCAATATTGTCCAACTGTTTCCTTGTTCTTCCCCGCCTGTCTGTACTCATCTGTTGTCTCTCGTTCTATACTCACATTGTAAATTGGAGCAGGGATTGTCTTTTGCTCTGTGTTTGTACAGTGCCTAGCACAATGTGGTCCTGGTCTATGACTTGGGCTCCTAGGTGCAATGGTAATACAGATAATATAAACCCCATAAAGAGAACATATTGGAATCTTCCTTTACCTCTTCTGCAGCAGGGGAAGTAAATTATTCTATATTTTGTACTGATGGGTATAAGTTTAGCAGAAAATTAAAAACTACAACCCTATTGGAATGTGCACTGGATATCACTGAAATAAAAGGTAAGCAGGAACTTCATACAGCTATGCAATCTTCAGTTAAATCAACAGGATTATATAGGTACTACTGGGCTTCTAATGTAGATCCTTATAGTTCCTATGGACAAAAGGGTGAGTACACTTTATAAGCTACAACAGGACACAAATTTTCTATGCTGTGTTTTTGTTTGGTTTTTATTTTTAATTCAAAAAAAGAAGGAAAGTCTTGTAGTTAAGGCAGTGAAATAGGGCTCTGGAATCTAGCTTGGATCCCTGGCTTTGTCACAGGCTTCCTGTGTGGCCATGGCCAAGTCACTTTTTCTGATCCTCAGTCCTCTCTCTCTCTGAAATAAGGATAATGCTTTCAGTAGTGTTGAGTTCTAGTCTTACCTCTGCCACTGACTGTCTTGAACATACTTTGGAATTCAGTAGCACTTGGAAAACCAGGCTTTGCTTGGGCAAGTCGCTTCTCTCCTTGTGCCTCAGTTTCCTCATCTTTAAAATGGAATAATGATACTGACCTCCTTTGTAAACCACTTTGAAATCTAAAGATGTAGTAGAGCTTTACAAGCTAGGTAATTATTAATTATTATTATTATATAACCATCCTCATTTCACAGATGGGGAACCAAGGCTTAGAAGTTATTGTGTAACCATGGGCAAGTCACTTAAGTCAGGTTTTTTTTTAAAAAAAGAAGTATCTAAACTCTCACTCTAACACCCAATTCATAAGACCTATGGTGCTCCCTAGACATTCAAAACATTCCTGAACGTCAAATCCATAAAATGGGAATAATTTTCACTATTGCATCTCCTATTGAACCAGTCTGAGAAGCTTAGGGGACATAGATAAGTCACACTTACTTCTGCAAAACATAAATTTGAGGCTAAGCTTTTCATAGCCTAAGACCTGCAGAAATATTTCCTTTGAATATTTTCTAAAAAATTAAAATAGTCTATTTAAAAGAATCACCACATTCTCCTACAATGCTAATGATAGCATGGCATAAACACCAAGCTGGGAAGTTTTGTTGCAATCTGCTGATATGTGAAAATCAGAAAGTGAAATTGACTAGAAATAGAAACAAAAATATACTAGTCATTTACGTACCTATACTAACCGACTTGCAAAAAACAACCTCTCTCCCCTCACAACAATCAGCGAAAAGCAAACGACAATCAATCCTGGAAGAATTGCTTTTTAAATGTAAATTATAAGCAAGAACAAATAAGTTTAAATATATTATTTAATTTAAAAGGATGCTGTCCTTTTAAGTGGCAAGAGTCAAACAAAAATCAAAGGATATAAACAAAGGATAATTACTAAGTCTGTGGCCACAGTATTCAAAGTAACTATATAACTTGAAATTAATAGCATGTTATTAAAACATTCCTGCTTGGCTGCATCCTTCTATGCTTTGTTTCTGTTAAGGAAATGTACAAATATTTCCATGTACAAACTAGGTCTGCTACAAAACACACCAGCTCAACTGTTACAGAAACAAAATAATTCATTTCCCTCTTGAATTGTAAAAAGCACAAACACAAACCAAGACTGTCAAATGGTTACAGTAAAGCAATGAACTCACTTTCCTCATTTCAAATATCATACTATGAACATCATTTCATTGTCCTGCAAACCGCTGAACAATATGGACATATCCTTAGAAGAGATGTGGAACAGCACATTTTTATACTTCTCAATCAAAGCTCAGAGCATGGCCTCTTTTTCTTTTGTGTTTGTACAGAGATGACAGTAAATCAGACTAGAATAAGCAGCGCAAAAGATGATGGAAAAGCTTCTGCTGAACTGTTAATGAAACCCTTAAAAGAAACATGCACCAAATTTTTACATATGCAAGTTAGTTTAAAAAAAATAGATTTCCCTTAATTTTATAACCAAATACTTTTGCTTATTTCAGGGGAATAGCATGCCATTATATTTCTACAAATATGTAGTCACCTGCAGCCTCAGATGACTGCAGATGAGGGGCAAAGGATCCCTAACACGAACAATTTGAACTCCCTTTTCCATATGTAAGGACCTCAGCTCCAATAATTAGAAATTATGAAACAACAGCATGAGTGGAACTCAGGTAAAGCATCTTAGGGAAAGTAGAGTCCCTGATGTAAAGGTACTCCACAGCACTGGACTTCAACAGCCTCTAGTCGGATTACCCCTAGAAGGAATTTGGCTTATTAAATTTAATATATGCTCTTAAATGCAGAAGATAAAATAATTATAAACCAGAAAGAGAGACGTTAGTATTATCTTACATGTCAGGGGTAATATTCCTTGACAAAAGAAACTGGATAAATGCCACTTCTAAAGCAGACAATACAAATTTGGGGTACCCAAACCAAAAACATGTTTTGTTTTGTTTTTTACTTTTCTTGTGATGGTCTAACTCCGGATTCGTAAAGGCAGCAGGCAAGAGCCTGACTGCATCACTATGCACTATGGTTCCCCCTATTTCAGGCTCTAATAAGATTGTTTTCAAACGGTGACTCTCAAATCATTTGCATCTGACGAAGTGAGTTGCAGCCCACAAAAGCTTATGCCTGCAGAAATTTGTTAGTCTTTAAAGAGCTACAGGACTCCCATTGTTTTTTCTCAAATCATTCAGACTATTTTGCTCTGGAGTCATTGGGCTAAGGGGTGTGGAAACTCTTGAGTAGCCACAGTTTCATAACTTATATAGAGGAATCACATAAGATCCAAATAAGCCATTAAGACAGAAACTGGAATCCTAGTCTAGAAGGGCCTGGCAGGGCAGACTGATCTTCATGTGCATGACTGTTTGGGAGGGGGAATTGGAGAGGAAACGTCACTGAGCTGGGCTGTACACAAGGCTTTGGCCCTCATACTAAAAATCTTCCCAGAAAGGAAGAGGGCCATTAAGGGGAACATGGTGTTCTTGCCCTCATTTGATGTCGGTTTTCCACTGTGACCCAGGAACAACAGTGATCAGGTATAGATCCTGTCTCTACTAGGAGATATCCACGTTAAATGCCTTCCCAAGGTCCTCTATAGTCATGCAGACAGGAGAGAGAAAACAACATTTGGGTCAAAAGAAAAGAACTTCTGAGGGACACCACTTAATCTATCCCATTTAGAAAGCTTGTAAGATGTGTGGCTCTGACATGCAACTCTGCTGATGAGGCCACATATGAAGGGAGGAGCCCTTCCTCCGTGTAGCTCTCCCATGACTTCATCTTAAAAGGAACAGGTAAATTTCTAGTTGTTGGACAAATGTGGCAATATTTGCAAAAATATAAATTACCTTATTTGATTATTTAGTATTATGCATAGAGCCCCGATTGAGAGCCTGTTGAAATCAGTGTAAAGTCTCCCATTGATTTCAATGGGAGCTGCTTCAAGTATGAGCTGCAAATAGCATATCTTACCTTTATCCTGGCAGTGCATGTATAAACATGATTTGAAATTATCATGGCTCCTTGACCTTAGTATTAAAAAAAAATAAATTAAGTAGTAAAACTAAACCTTGGTGAGCTTGTAGACATTATTCCTTTCTTTATTATTTCCTTTCCTTCACAGTATTGCCAACCCCTAGTCATTCAAAAATCATGCATCAGGCTGCAAAAGTCATGAGACTGGCTTAAAAACCTGTGAGTTTTTAAAAATAAATTGTGGGGAATGTAATTTGTTTTCTGTATTTTGAGTCTCTTCAGTTCACATTTCCAAACTTTTCTCTGCAACCAGAAGGCTAGGAACTTTATTTTTAAATAAAAGCTGAGGTTCTGACATATTCATGTGACCCTAAAAGCCAGGGCTTGAAGGAAGAAGGTTCAAGCATTCCATAAAATGCTTAATACGAAAGAAAGACGACATGTTTCTGCCAGCACAGATTATCCTCCCCAGGTTAAGTGGACTACGCAGTCAGATATCAGTGCTTTGTGATTACAATTCAGTGCTTACAATATAATTATGAGAATTGGCAGTACTGTTGTCATGAGTTACCAATGGAATTTTCTGTGAAATTTGAGACAAGTCCATCTAACTGGCCAATTTCATGGTTATACTCAGTAGATTTTGATGGAACATGCTAAAAAAAATTAGAAAACTTCTTATAGCTCATTTACACAGACCAGTCTAATGTCAAATCAGAGCAAGATCCTCCCTCATGCACCAGAGCCACAGCCACAAGCCCTCCATGCTTGCTCCCCATTGACTATTCTGTTTGCCTAGCATTTAGGGAAGGGTGAGCTGGTGAAAGCACAACTGCATCAGACTACAGTCTGAAGACTTAGAAGGGCATATCATTCATTTACATTTGTATCTCCCTCACCTTCCCTAGACCCTCCCCCATGTCAAGTACACAATGAAGTAGACGATATAATAAACAGTTATTAAATCATGTCCACAATTTAAAGGAAGCCAATTTTTTGTCAAAATGAAAACTTTACTGCAAAAAACATTCCAACCTCAAAGCACTGCTAGGTAACAATCTGCACAGTCCACTTAAGCATGAGGAGGATAATTTATGTGGGGAGACATGTCTTCTTGATTTCTGCACTATACTGAGCACTTAATGGAATGTTTCAAACTTTTCCAAGAGAGGACCCGGGATAGATTTGTGAACTCTCAGATTCTCTCAACTCCCCGTTCCACAAAGGCTGTGTGTTTTGTTTTCACAGATTCCAAGGCCAGAAGGTAGCACTTTGATCATCTAGTCTGATCTCCCCAAAATAATTCCTAGAGCGTATCTTTTAGAAATACATCTAATCTTGATTTAAAAACGGTCAGTGATGGAGAATCCACCACAACCTTGATAAATTGTTCCAATGGATAATTGCTCTCACTGTTCAAAATGTATGCCTTATTTCCTGTCTGAATTCGTCTAGCTTCAATTTGTTGCTTAATAAGATGAAAAATAAAAACATCTTTGTTATATGGGCCCTGAACCCTAGCATGGCTATCTGTGCAAGAAACTGTTAGGCATAGATTAGCATCTTTACGAGCTGGTGCTAGTTTATATGCTTTTGTCAGACTGGCTGGCTCTTTAAGGGGAGGTGAGCCCAGGCTCACCTGTGACTAATCAGCTACCTACCAGCCGAGAATGATCAGGTGATTATAAAAAGCCAGCAAGTGGCTCCATTGAAGTGGAAGCTATAGGAATACGTGGTCTTTCAGGGAAATGGCCAGTAGAGTGGGGACTTGTAAGGAACAGATAGGCCCCGGGTCAGAAGGAATAAAACTGGGTTTAATGCGTGGAACTATTTTATGGTGAAGAAATAAAGCTGAAGTCCTGAGAAAGAGACTCTGGGGGTGGTGTCAGGCCATGCAGCTTTGCTTTTAGAACTGCATAATTGTTTCCAAAGAGTTATTCTGATATCCTATTCAACCCCTCGTGACTACTGCCTTAAAAGCATAGCCAACATTATTAGTGTCACCCCCACCCCACTAATACAGAATACTTTAAGGATCAAGTTAACTTTTTTGCATAACTTCTTGGGCAAGGGAGAAGTAAAACATGGTTACTTACCAGTAACTATTGTTCTTCGAGATGTGTTGCTCATATCCATTCCACTTAGGTGTGTGCGCGCTCTCTTGCACGGTCTCTGGAGAACTTTTTCCACTAGCAGCCCCCTGTAGGGGCCGGTCTCGGCACCCCCTGGAGTGCCGCCTTCATGCGGAGGTATATAGGGCGCCGCTGGCCCCTCCCCTCCTTAGTCCCTTCTTTCTGCCAACTCCTACAGTGGGGACGGAGGGTGGGCGTGGAATGGGTATGAGCAACACATCTCAAAGAACAACAGTTACTGGTAAATAACCATGTTTTCTCCTTCGAGTGATTGCTCATATGCATTCCACTTAGGTGATTAATGAGCCATACCTGGAGGTGGGTAGGAGTCATCGGTGAGCTGCCCTCAGCATGGCTCTGCCAACTCGCGCGTCCTCCCTTGACTGTTAAACGACAGCGTAGTGTGCAGCAAAGGTGTGCACCGAAGACCAGGTGGCAGCCCTGCAGATGTTATCCAGGAGGACCCTTTCCAGGAAGGCCGCCGACACGGCCTGGGCCCTTGTTGAGTGCGCTGTCACCACTCCGGGAAGCTGGACGCCTGCGCGCTTGTAGCAGAACTTGATGCAGGCGGTGATCCATCCGGTGATGCACTGGGTGGAGACCGAGGATCCCTTCATCCTGTCCGCCACCGCGATGCCCAGTTGCATGGTCTTCCGGAAGGGCTTCGTCCTCTCCAGGTAGAATGCCAGGGCCCTCCTCACATCCAGGGTGTGTAGTCTCCTCTCCTCCACCGACCCGTGCGGTTTAAGGAAAAACACAGGGAGAAAAGTGTCTTGGTTATAGTGGAATTGGGAGACTACCTTAGGCAGGAAAGCTGGATGAGGCCTCAGCTGCACCTTATCCTGGAAGAACACGGTATAGGGGGGCTCCCAGGTCAAAGCTCTTAGCTCAGAGACCCTCCTAGCTGAGGTAATGGCCACGAGGAAGGCCACCTTCCAGGACAGGATAAGCAGGGGGCAAGTGGCCAAGGGCTCGAAGGCGGGCCCCCGTCAGTCTAGCGAGGACCAGGCTGAGATCCCAAGGAGGCACCGGGTCATGGACCTGCGAGTAAAGCCTCTCAACCTCACCGACATGGGGTGGAAGAACAGGGACTGCTCCTCCAATGGCTGATGGAAAGCCGAGATGGCTGCTAGGTGAACCCTGAGGGAGGCTAACGCTAGACACTGGAGTCTAAACTGCAGCAGGTATTCGAGGATAGCCTGCACGGGGGACGTACTGGGGGTTATGCCCCGCAACTCCGCCCAGCAGGTGAACCCCCTCCACTTGGCTCTGTAGGCTATCTGCGTGGAGGGTTTCCTGCTTCCCAGCAGCACGCGTTGGACCTGCTCCGAGCAGGTTCTCTCCTCCTCGGTCAGCCAGAGAGTCTCCAGGCCGTCAGGTGCAGGGAGTCCAAGCTGGGATGCAGCGGGCGACCATGGTCCTGGGAGAGCAGGTCTGGCCTCCTCGGGAGCTTGATCGGTGCAGCGACAGAGAGGTCTTGCAGCATACTGAAGCAATACTGCCTTGGCTATGCTGGGGTAATCAGGATCACATCCGCTCTGTCCCTCTTGATTTTCAAGAGGACCCTGGGCAAGAGCAAGATGGGAGGGGGGGGACGCGTACATGAGGGTCCCCGTCCATTTGATGAGGAATGCGTCGGAGAGGGAGTCCAGCTCGCTACCCCAGAGCGAGCAAAACCTTGGGCACTTCCTGTTCCAGGACGACGAGAACAGGACCAGTTGGGGGAACACCCCACTTGCAGAAAATCCTGGCCACCACCTCCGGATGCAACGACCAGTCGTGTTGGGGGAGAAACGACCTGCTGAGGCGGTCTGCCTTGTTGTTCCTGACCCCCAGGAGGTGAGAGGCGGTTAAACAAAAGCCGTGCCTCACCACCAAGTCCCAAAGTCGAAGCACCTCCTGGCACAGAGCCGAGGAGCGCGCCCCCCCTTGCTTGTTTATGTAATACATTGCTGCGGTGTTGTCCGTCAGCACCTGTACCGTTTTGCCCAATAAACAGTGGAGGAATGCCTTGCATGCCAGTCTGACGGCCCTCAGTTCTTTTACATTGATGTGGAGGGCAGTCTCCTTCTGTGACCAGCGGCCCTGGGTACTCAGGCCACCGCTGATGTGGGCCCCCCACCCGAGGTCTGACGCATCTGAGATCAGGGTGACCGAGGGGGTCAGGTCCCTGAACGAAACCCCTTCCATGACTGTCCCAGGGTTCGTCCACCATCACAGTGACCCCAGTACTGCGGGGGGCACTGTCACCACTCTGTCCAGAGAGTGCCTGCTGGGCACATACACCATGGCCAACCAACCTTGGAGAGGCCTGAGGCGGGCCAGCCTCACCACATACCTACACGAGGCCATGTGACCCAACAGCTGAAGGCACTGCCGCTTCTATGGCTCCCTTGAGCAGGAGGGAGCAGACCTCCTGAAGGAGTAACTGCTCGTGAGATGGGTCCCTGAAGAGGGACGGGGAAGGGGGTGAGTCGGGGGGGGAAAGCCACCAGTTGGAAGGCGTAACCCCGGCGCACGGTGTTCAGGACCCAGAGGTCCGAGATGATGCCCTGCCACAGGCCGAGGTAGGGCCTTAGCCTGTTTCTGAAAGGCGGGGAAGAATCCAGGGGAAGAATGCTGGTGCCACCCTCGGGTGCACCGTCAAAACTGGTGCTTTCCCTTGGGGCCCTCGGAGGGTCCTTTATGGGAAGCTGTGGACGACACGGGGCGGTTGCGCCACCCGGAACCCCTGCTCCTATCCCTACCCCTTGAGGGGGGCAAAGGCCGAGGCGGTGGCCTAGGTTGCTGCTGCTGCCGCTGTGGCGGGCACTGCGGCTGCTGGCAAGTCTGTAATCTCGCCGCCTGAGGGGTATATAGTCCCAGCGAGCAGAGAGTAGCCCTTGAATCTTTGAGGGCATGCAGCTTGTCGTCTGTTCTCTCCGAGAACAGGCCAGCTCCATCGAACGGCAGGTCCTGAATGGAGTGCTGCACCTCCTGGGACAGTTCTGTGGACAGTAGCCACACTGCGTGATGCATGGCAACGGCGGAGACCATCACCCTGCTGGCCGTGTCCGAAGCAGTCTGCAAGGCTGTGCTGGCTACAGTCAGTCCTTCCTCCAGGACCATGGCGAAGTCTGTAACCTGGTCCTGGGGCAGGGACTCAGCGAACCTTCGCATCGAGTCCCAAAGGTTCAAATTATACCTGCCCAAGAAGGCCTGGTGGTTAGCCACCCTGAATTGGAGCGCCCCCAGGGAGTAGACCTTTCTACCAAAGAGGCCTAGTCTCCTACCCTCCTTGTTCTTAGGAGTGGCATTCTGGGCCCTTTGTCTCTTTCTGGTTGGCAGCGTCCACAACCAGAGTCCCCGGGGCCAGGTGGGTGTACAAGTACTCGTGCCGTTTGGCTGGCACGTAGTACTTCTTCTCAGTGCCCTTGGAGATTGGGGTGACTGAGGAACGGGTCTGCCAAACGGCTTTGGCCAGGCACAGCACACTTTCATGGACGGGGAGGGCTACCCTGGACGGTCCTTGAGTCCCCACATGCCCGAAGAGGGGGTCCACCTCTTCCTCCAGTACCTTGACCTCCAGGCCAAGGTTAGAGGCTACCTGTTTCAGTAGCTCCTGATGAGCCCTGAAATCGATCAGAGGAGCCCCCTGGTCCCTGAAGGCCGCCTCATCCGGTGACGAAGAAGAGGACAGGTGGCGGGGTCCTGTGGAGGGGCCCTCCCCGGGGTCCGACTCCCCTTCCGAGGAGTGGTCCCTCTCCTGCACCTAAGATGCCTGTTGGGGAGCTACTTGTGTCAGAGGGAGGGGCCGACATAGTTCCCTGCCCCATCTGGGCTGCCCACGGCCCCCAGTATGGCCATTGCCAAGGGGGCTGTGGCCAGCTCGGTGCTGGTGCCTGTACCGCCTCCTGGTAGCGGGTCCAAGATCCCGAGCCAGGCGAATGGTGCCGGGGTGCCACTGGGAAGAGTCGCTCCAGGACCCACTGCCAGACGATCCCAAGGAGTGGTGTCATCATCTGCGGTGCCGGCGGTTGGGCGACGCAGACGAAGATGAGAGCTGGTGCTGAGGGATGGAAGACTTGTGACATTTCTTCCTCTGTGCCGGTGAGTGGTGCCGAGAGCAGCGTCTCAGTGCCGGGATGGAGCTGGAGCGTCGCGATGAAGACCTGGAGCGGTGCCGTCTCGACGAATGACAATGGTGCTGAGATGACTCGTCCAACGAGGAGGAGGGAGAGGAGCTATCTAGCTCGACTCTCCGGCGTCAAGTGGTGGGCGGCCGTTGCTCCGGTGTCGGGCACGCCCACCCTGCGGGGACACCCATTGTGGGTTTGCCCCAGGACACAGGCCCTGACTCTCTCAACCGAGAGACGGCCGGAGGCGTGGGCAGGGCCAGCAAGGCTCGAGCCACTTCGAACGCCTCCAGCGAAGGGTCCTGGACAGGGGGTCCCCCACTCCCAAGAGTCGGGGGAGGTTCCCTGTATAACATTGCCGGCATTAGTGCCGGTGCCGGCGGCTCGTCCGTGAGCCATAGCACCTCCACGCTCGACCCCGGCTGCTCCTGCGGTGCGGGGGAGGGAGAGCACTCCATGCGCTGGTGGCGCTTCTTTCTACTTGGCACCGGAGAGGTCTGGTGCCGAGGCGCCCGCGGTGCCAGCAGAGCGCTCTGCACCGATGAGACGCTCGGTACCGAAGGGGTCCGCGTCAGCTCGGACGCCAGGTGCAGGGCGGACTCCATCAAAATGGCCTTAAGCTCTCTTTTTGGGTCCGTGGCTTAAAGGCCTTACAAATGCGGCACCGATCCTTTCGGTGCTGCTCCCCCAAGCACTTTAGACTGCGGTTGTGGGGGTCACTGATGGGAAAGGCCTTCCCGCAGCCAGCACAGGGTTTGAACCCTGGTGAGCCTGGCATAGCCAGGTCGCTAGAGCCCTAGGGCTCTTCCTACTCTAACTAAGTATCCTACACTAACTGAAAAACTAACTGAGTTCAGGGAGAACTGCTAACTAACTACTTACAGTTAAGGGAAAGAACTTGCGAGGAGTAAGAGTTGTTCCTGACGACCACCATGGGCGGAAATAAGGAATTGAGGAGGGGAGGGGCCAGCAGCACCCTATATACCGCCGCATGAGGGTGGCATTCCAGGGGGCGCTGAGACCGGCCCCTACAGGGGGCTGCTAGGGAAAAAGGTCTCCGGAGACCGTGCACGAGGGCACGCACACACCTAAGTGGAATGCATATGAGCAATCACTCGAAGGAGGATAGTAGTTACATATGTCCTTCGTTTTTGTTATTATCATAGTAGTGTCTAGGAGCCAAAGGCCCTACTGTACTAGGTGCTGTACAAGATACAACAAAAAGATAATCCTCATCCCAGGAGATATAATGGAGATGCAAAATCATATTTTCTTGTGTATTTCTGGTTGTTCCCTGTCATTCTGTGGTTCATCCAATCCCAACATATAATGTGTGACTTCATTGTAATTTTGTTTTTTTAATACTGCAGGGACATTAGGGGAACTATAGCTGTGATTTGTAAAGCAATTTGCTAGAGTGCATGCATAGCAGACTTTCAGCTCATGCTAGTTAATTTTGATAATTCTTCATTTACTTAAGTGACCTGTGAGCAAAGCAGAATTCTGATAGACCCTGTGCTTAAAGCTATGTTGCTTCATTCTTAAAAGCAGTTTTTGATGTAGTCATCAAATGAAGTATCTAAATTTTGACTAGATTATTTTGAAGGTTTTTAAAGGAGCTTATCTTTAAAAAAATACTTAGGATATTGCAGCAGCTGTGCTCTTTAATGGTAAAATATTTTCACACCTCTTTTCTTCAGCATCTGAAAACTGACAGCAACGTTTCTGCAAATAAAAGGGCCACAAAGAAACCAATTTAAGAGCTTATTGAGCGTACCAATGAAAGTGTTGATGGTGTCCCTTGCAAAGTGCGCCAAACAGTAGTAATAAAACCAGAAAAGTTTCAGAAAACTATGTGGCTCTATGAACCAGATGTGAATTTTGGTACATTGGAAAAAGATAATTAAAGCCCATCTGGAGAGATGGTTTCTTCCAGTTGTCATAACCCTGTAGAGTGCTTAGAGCTATTGTATAACACTACTAAAGGAACAAAGACCTCTCTAAGAACTGAGCATGAAGTGTTTGAATGGGAATGTCTAGAGAGATGTCCTATAGAGCTATCTTTCATCCTCTTTGTTAATATGGTAGCAGGATGAAGATGCAAAACACAGCTGGCTATGAAGGGCAAATGCTGATCAGGCTCTAACAAAGAGCAGGAGATGTAGAGATTGTGTTACTCTTACTGATGCTAAAAATGGAATTAAGCAGGGGGCTGCCAGTATGCTTTGAACAGAGGCTGACAGTAAGAAGAGTACAAGAAAGTGAATCACAACTGAAGAAGGTTAATATGAATGGGGAGGAAGTGAAAATGATCGAAAAGGAAGCCCTGGGAATCTTCACACCAAAGGAAAGGAAACTGTGGAATTGCACAGCATTTAGGCAAGATGACCATATCATGTATTGCATATGTACACAGAAGAGACATTAATCTCATGTGATTATATCAATCCTAGTTGGGGGGGGGAAAAAAAAACAATTGGGCTTCTCTTCACACCCTCAGCTAAGCATGAGCTTGATTTTAACATCTTCCCAGTTACAATCTGGAAAAGATACAAAGGAATCACGTTAACAGTCGTGCAATAAAGGGGTCAATATGACAAATCATTTGCTCTGGTGAATAGTCCTTTTGCAAGACATCATCAGTGATTATCAAGCGGCCAACTGTGTGCCAGATTTTCAAAGGGGTTGAGCACCTGCATCTCCTACAGGCCTCAACTAGATCTGAGAACGCTCAGCACTTGTTAAAAAGCAGGACCTCAATCTATTTAGTTTCCAACATCATCTAAGACAGATGTTTCAAACGGTTGTGCAGTGGTGAGGGCGGCCTCCAGAGAACTGTCAAATCATATGGTGATGGTTTCCCTCATCTCCAGCTGCAAAGCAACTAAAATAGGTTATTTTCCAAACATTACTTTTCCACACAAACAATTGCTGTCATTTCCACACATATTGTATGCAGTGGAAGGGGGGACAGCCCACTGTTTCAAGAAGCATCTGAGACACTCTCAAAATTTAGTCTCACATTTTTCTGTAGTGCAGAGACCCATGATCTAGAACTTAATTGGTATCCCTTTTAACTGGAGTTTTTGTTACATCTAGATTTTAGTTGTTGATCAATGATGCATTAATACTTTATGTTTAGCATCTTAGAATGTGTGTATTAATAGATTTTGGGAGCAGGTGTCAAAGCATTTGATTCTCTTTCTTGCATTAAATCGCTTGGATTGAACAAGCCAATTATCCCCATCAAAAAAACATCTGAGAAAGTTTACCTTGATGTTTACCAATCTGACAAGAGTTAGTGGATTGGTTTATAAAATGTTCTTGTTTTTGTGTACTCTGAGGCATGATTACTTCACTGTCAAAGATACTGTTGCAAAACCCAAGGCACTGACATAGTAAAAGCAAAAGAGCACTAAGTGTGTTAATCTTTTTTTAAAAAGTTGATAGTCTTTGCAGGGTATGAATTCATTATCAAGTTTCCATTCATACTATTGATAAAAAACCAGTCACCATTCACATTTCGAGAGGCAAAAACCCTCCCCACAAAACAGTTTTGTTGTCATTTTTATTCAAGGTCATTTGATGCCCCTTTTGTTTAATTATATAAAGCATATCTTAAAAAATTATTAAAAATTCATTTAGGTCAACATTATTTGGCCATAATTTATATGTATCCAGTGATAAATCTAACTCACAGTATGCATCAGAGTTCTTTCTACAGAAAATTCAAATAGTGGACTTCTCTGTAACCTGCACTAAAACTGTGCCATTAGCATAGTCAACATTCTTATTTTAACAGGCTTGGATAAACACATGAATTCTAGCTCAGCTATTCTGTCTCAAACGTCAGTATTATGAAAAGAACTACAAAACTTCGGTATTACAACGTGCTTTAAAATTAATCATAATGGACAAACAAGTATCAAAGAGGAGTTCCTGCCTCCCTTCATGGTATTACTTTTTGTGAGAACACCAACTGATCTGCAGTCCTTGGAAAAAACCAAACTTCTCTCTCCTGGATCAAAGTCAATACAGCTTCTTAATCCATTGTATTGTCACAGAATCATAATAAACTCACTGTATCAATTTATAACAAGGAGGAAAAACTCAAGACTGTAAAGCTATTGTAGAATATGTCAATCTACCATCCCTAAAGATTCCTACCCAGACAAATCTTTGTATAATAAAACCAAAGAAATTTTTGAAAGCCTTCATTAAATCAAGAAGTTTTTGTCAGAAAGTAATAGGCAAGCAAGACTTAGATATATTTACCTATGGTTAATAATGTTTTATGTAGTAATGCAACCCTACAGATAGTATGCAGCCTAGACTCTATATCCGGAATTAATTTTGGGGGTGGGGGGGTTCTGGAACCCATATTTATACTCACTCCCACACATACATACATACACACACACTATGCGCACAGCAAAGCAATACAGCTCTGTTTTGTTCCTGAATTCTGACTGGGCTGTGTTTCTTAGAATAATGAATAAACCTTGGGTTCTAAAAAGGTTTAATCTGAAAGTTAACGATTACCTTACTCCTTTGAGCTCCCTATTTCCTGGCAAATTGAAGCAAAATAACTTCTGCAAATCACTTCACTGTGGTGAAGAGCTGATGTCCCTCAACAGTGCCCACACAATGAAGCTGCACCCATTAATAGTTTATACTTGATCCATTTGCATAGGGGTGAAATTCACCCAGCAGAACAGGGTCTGGAGAAGGCCCCCAACTCAGTCAGACCAATGCGTTTCTGCTGGTGGGCAGCTGATCAGGAAGTTAAGGATGGGGGATTCTATACCTCCTACGCTCAGTAGATCTTGCTAGCTCAGTATAGGCCAGCTTGGAGGGGGATTGGCTTCAAGTGAGAGGAGGGGGATGGACAGGACTATTGGAAGCTGCTCAGCGGTCACAGCTCCTGTTCCAGTCCAGAGCCTAGCACAACTGTCAGAGATGATGCGGACTTGTCCTGCGCCCATGGGTTGGGGTGGATTTCAATCACCTTACGGTTTCCCATACAAAACCTGTTTATGCTGGCTGTGTGTGTGTGCGGGTGGTGTGGACTTTCACCAATAAATGAGTGGGGCATGGCTGGATGACACAATCCCACTGCAAATGGTGGCAGGACTGCTATCCAAAGTCTCAGACCGGAGAGATATCTTACAAACTGGAGGGTATTTTCTCATTTAAGACTATTTATGCAACATGTTGTGTTTTAAAACCTTACCAGACTCATTCATGCCACTTAACAACTAATAACATCCATAACAGGCCTAGAGGTTTTTGGTAAGTTTCATAACCATTGTAATTCACCGCCTCAGTCATTAAAAATGCAATAATTTCCAGTCAACAATGCTTCAAAATATTTCAAGCGGATTATTTAATTTGACTGTCTAAATTATTTACAAGTACCTAAACTGAATTAGTACTCAAGCTAACACATATTTGCCATTTTCCTTTGTGCAGCAGATATTTTTCCATTTAACATGGAACCCTCCTAATTTCTAAAAAGTGCATTTATAATATATTGTAACGGATGTTTCCTGAAAATAAACAAGCATCTTAAAGCTAGTTTTCTTGATGAGAGATGCCTTTTAATTCAGCAGGCTGTGATAAACTTCTTTGGATTACGTTCTGATTCCTGTTTTCAGCATAAAAGGACAGACTAAGATGGTGTAAATAGGTATAGATCTACTGATGGCCCTAAATTCTTTAGGAGCTTGTATCCAAAAGGAACAATTAGCTTATTATTATATCTTTAGAGTTATGGCACATATTACATACCATCCTTGTATGACGATCAGACATATTTGGTTCCACGATTGAGGGTATATCTACACTTCAGCCTATGCTCAAAGCATTGGTATACCCTTACTAACAGCAACTACCTCCAAAAACTATAGAAACTACTGACAAAAGTAAGCAGAGGTGCAGAAAGGGATTTGCAACAATCATCTTGTACTTTCCATAAAAATCAATTTTTCTGATTCGAGGGCAAGCTGATGACCACTTTAATCCTTTGGAAAATGTTGTGGTACAACAGACTACACAGGGGGAATGTAAAATTCTGATGAAGACCTGGTTTGAAGTGCTACACCTATTTCTATTGTCACAGCTTCTGAAGCACTGGCCATATAGATAGTTTATTTTTAAGGGGAAGAAGTGAGTTGACACATGTCAAGGCTTAATAAAATCTTAGGGCCTTCTACCTGTAGTGTCTGTAATGGATTTAATTTATAATTGAGCAGCTTCCCAACTTGTATCAATCTCAAAGTTTAATTATCAGTAATTGGAAGGATGGATAATCCCACTGAAAGGCATTGGATTAGGAGCAAGCAAGACGGGCCCGACACCCTTGGCCAAATCACTTGGCCTGCCTGGGCATAAGTTCTCCATCTCTGAAATGGGTACCAATATTTATCTTTCAGGGCTTTTGGGGAACTTGCAATATTTTCTCAATTGACAAGTGATTCTGGGTGCCTCCATTTTTAGGTGCTGAACTTAAGACACCTTAATGGTATCTCATTTTCAGCAGATGGGTGCACAACACTTCCTGAAAGTCAAGTGTCTAAAGACATCCCTAGATGGGCACCAAAACAGAAAAAAACCTCACTAATCACCTGAACTTGGTCTATTAACATTTATTAAGTGGGTTGAGATCCTTGTATGGAAGCCACTCTGGAAGCTAAAAGTATTACTAATAAATAAAAAATTCAATAAGTGCATGTTCCCCACAGTATATTTTGTGATTCATTTTGAAGCCTGATTCTCTTTGTAATATATGCCTTTGCTTTAAAATAACATAGGGCCATCCAGGATTTCACACTCTCTTTCAACCACAATAAGCATTGGGTAATTGAAGTCACTTGGATTCTACAGGCTAAATCCTCAACTGCCGTAAATCAGTGACACTTTTGATATCAATGGTGCTAGCTTGATTTATATCAAGTAAAGATCTGGCCCTACAGCACTAGCTGTAGCCCCCAATTTGATAACCTAGACAGCTTAGTATATTGCCCACTCATAATCCATTAACACTAATCCTAATGTGAACTTTCTTATAGCACTGCAAGGAGCTCACATCCATCCTTGGTGAGAAACCTAACCCCACAATAAAAATGGTTAACCTCACACAATGTGAAATCAATCACAAGAGAAAATGCTAAGCTGTGGATTCCTGCATTTATTTTTCCCAGCACTTTCCTAAAGAAGTATTTCAATAGAATAAAGGGAACCCATACAGCTCATTCAAAGAGTAATTCACATTAACTTGAATATTTCAGAACTAGGGTGAAGGATTTCTTTTAAAAAACATTATGATGAAAAGAAGTTGTTAATTTTTGTTTTCACTCTGAAATTATACTGCTAAAAATCCAGCAGGTCAAATACTTAAAAAGAAAATAAGAGATTCTAGAAAGATTTAAAAAAAATACTTTCAAAAGATCCTTCAATTTAGCATATAAATTGCATTAATTTGATTAGTTATTCTAAAATGTAAAGCTCCTGTCTCTTTCAATCATATTCCAAGCCAGCAAGCAGGTCTGGATCTGACACCTCCAGTGAAGAAACCTGCACCTACTGGTATACATCATGGTATGAACATGTTTACAGTTAACTCTGCATGCCAGGGTACACATATTAATCTGAGAGTTACGGTCACAGTTTGCAAATCAAAGATTATAGTTTGTTCAGCTAAGGCTCAAAGAGTCAGTTGTTCGTGGGAGCTGAGGGTACAATTATGCATTACAGTAAAACTGCAATTCACTGTCTCTCTCTCTCTCCAACCAATCTACAGACCAAGTGAGGCAGTAAGTACATTAGTGCTTTTCTATTTACCAAAAAAGATACATAATAAAGAAGTACATCTGTTAAATGAATCTATTTGCCACATCTTTGTCAAATAACGACAAGTGAAATGTTCTTGAATCATGTTACAGACTCGCACCCCCTGAGTCAAAATCATCACTGGTATAACTCCACAAAAAGGAATGGAATTACATCAAAGTATTTCACCAAAGGCTTTAAACTCAATTACTGCAGAGCCTCACTCATCCACATGCAATGTGACCCACACTGATGGTTTCTACCTACATTATAGCTTCATTTTTTGCGGTCATTTTGTAGACAACCCTGAATTTTGCCAACAGAAATGTGTGTTCAGAGGCTCTTGCTCTGTTTTAACTTTCAGACTGTTCTCAAACAGACAACTATTTAGTGTATGTCAAAGCATCCAAGACAAACAACGGCATAAATCATGGATCCTAGTCAACATTTCAGAGACAACTTAGTTATCAAAAAAGCTTCTTTTTATTTAAAAGCATAATGCTACCAAATGGAACATTTGAATAGCACTTACTCAATACTGTTTTTATAAATATGTCAATATAACCCACATCATCTCAAAACCAACATGGAACTCCTAAGAGATACTATGAACAGTAAAGCTAAGCTTCCTGTAATTGTTTCTCCATTCATTGTCTTGATGTTTCCCCTGGCATGAGCACCCATATAAAAAATGTTATGTCCTTTCACCAGATGCAAATGTTGGTTCCTCCTGAGATGCCTTACTGTTATTTCCAAACCTTGATGTCTTCACACAATTGCCAACAGTTCTTAGCCTCTTACATGTTTACTGAGACACTATTTTTGTTACCGCACTAGCCTATCATTTAATTTCATGGTAGTATTTTTACTCAGGTTTCCCAAGGGTTTTTAAGAGAAACTCTTTGTATTTTTTAATGACTGCATGAAATGTGTTAAGTATTTTTAGCTCTGGAAGCAAAACCTCAGATCCAAGAATACCTACACTCAGGAACTTTAGATTTGGATCCAGATCTAAATTTTAGGATTCAGACTTATCTCTACAGTCCACAGTCTTCACCTATTGATAAAGGAAAAAAGAAATCAGAACTATTTTGAGTGCAATGATAGAATTTTTAGGAGATCCCACTGAAGTTGATGGCAAAGCTTCCATTGACTTTAATATGAGAACTAAACCAGCTATTTAAAAAGTCCACACTATTCATACAATGGAGTTCTCATGCAAAAAAAGTCCTGTGTGAAACCGGGCACATGTTTTTTGATGTATAATATTAGGTCTCCTAAAGCTAGAAAGTCAGGCACTTCTTCATTAATGTAAGGGCCAGTGCAGAAAGTTTGAACTTCTTTTAAAATATGATAGATACCAGAAGTCTGAGTCAGCGAAATTACATCCAGCTTCCATGCTGCAGAACCTCAGAAAAAGAAAGAGTCGGCTTGTGTGGGCTTTTGCGGTGTGGAAGCCGGACATATTTTTGGCTGAATTGTGCCTAATATTAACTGGAATTATAACTAAGAATGCATGCAGAGAGTTACTTTTAAATTAAAGCTGCTATTATTTTATACCAAGGAGACATTGAGCAGTAGCTTTCGTTCATGTACTTTTTGCCTAATTTTTCCCCATTCATTGCCAATGTCAGAATTTAGGTCCTAATTCTGCTAATCCTGCATACATATATACGCTTGAGTAACTTTGTTCATGTAAATTGTACCACTGAAGTCCTGAGAGTTAAATTAGTCATGCCTGTGTAAGTTGGCAAGACTCAACTCTTTGGTTGCGTTCTTCATTCTTCTTTTATATGCCTATATTTTTTTCATAATTCAGAAATAAAGATGTACCAGAGATGTTTTCTTGTTATAAAAGACGTTCTCTGTACTTTTCCATGGAGACCTGGATGTAAGGCTATCTGTATTTCTATGCAGTTCCTTTTGTCCTGTATTTGCTCTTTGATGTGAAAGTCTGCCACAAAATAAGCAGCGATATCTCTGATCTTGAACTTTTAGACTTTATTGTAACTAGCATGTTTACAAGAAGAGCTGACAATCATTTTCACTTCTTAATATTCTCATTTCACTATGGCATCTACTTTACAAGCCAGAGTTTTGGGGAAAGTATTAAATTACCACAGTGCACTCTAGACCAGCCATTGTGATGTCTGCATCAAGGTTTCATTTTAAAGCTATTTAAAAAAAATGCTTTGGAGACATTTGAAAAGCCTATGCTTTAGAATGGCCTCTAAATTTGTCTGTTTTTAACTTTTACAAAGCTAAATACTGCAGTTTGAAGGTGGAAATAGAAGTAAAAAACCATTCTGAACATTTGTTAAGCGATTAAACCTATTTTATGGTTTAATCATTTGTGTTGTGGAGAAGAGAGAGGAAAATAAGATGAAAGAAGTTACGTTGCAGATATCACTATGGAAATCTCCAGCATCTAGACTACTGCTGCTTAGTAATAAAAACTATTTGTCATAGCCTTGTCCATTTCATGCAGTGGAGAAAGAAGAGAGCGGAAATGGGCTAGATAACGTCTCCTGGTTATGTCAGAGTTTCCAAAAAAGCATCCTCTCAGGTGGAAGCTATACGAGGTAAGGGGGTGTCAGTTTTATGCCTATGGAATTTGGGGACCAGAGGAGAAGGGCACAATGAAGTATTGGCCCCTTCACATAGCTTCTCCCCAGTCCCTCATTTAGGTTGCCACCTTTCAAAGTGCTGTTAATCTGACCTCTGAAGCCTCGCCCCACCTCACCTCTTCCACCCCCAATGCTCCTCCTCACTGCTCGCTCCTCTCAACCCTCCCCACTCACTGGGTCATCTCAAGGACCATGCCTGCAGGTAGAAGCAGCCCCAGCTGAGCAGGGGCTGGCAGAGGTGAATGACCCAGTGCCTCTCCCCACCCCACAGGAACTAGACTTTTGCTTCGGGTGCCACTTACAGTTGCCAGATCCTAAAAACTGGACACCTGGCAATCCGAAATGGCACCTGGGCTGAGAAGCTAAAAACCAGATGGTCTGGATAAAACCCAGACAGGGGGCAACCCAACCCCTTCTCTTCCCCCTGTACTATCCCTGTACCCTCTTCCTCTCCCCACCTCATCTCCTTTCCTCTTCACACTATTTCCTGCTCCATCCCACTCCCCCATCTTCCACCCCCAACTCATTCCCCCAGTCCCTTCTCGTCTCCCTGCCATATCCCGTCCCCCTTCTTTCCCCACTGTTTCTTCCCTCCACCACACCCCTTTGCCCTGCCCTCCCACAGGCACTCGCCGTTGTACAGAAATGGGAGAAATGGATGACAATGGGCACTAGTACCCAGGAGGCAGCATCCCAGAGCTGCCAGCCTCAACTGGGGAGAGGGGCCGAGTGAGCTGCTACAGTGTGGGAAGGACAGAGTCCCCTCCCCCAGACAGGCTGAGCAAACTAAACCCTGCTTAGCACTCACAGAAATCGGTGGTGGGGGACCAATGGGGGGGGCCATGTCCCCCAAACTAAGCCCATGGCTGGCACAGGTTGATCACCTGGCACCTCTCCCACCCATGATAACTGGATTTTTAGTGTCCGGTCATCAGTGCTGACTGAACATTGCCTGGTTCCCTTTTTGACTGGACTTCCTGGTCAAAAACCAGACATCTGCCAACCCTACCCTCACTGCTGAGAGCCACCCCAGTACAACACCATAATATCTGTTGCCACTAAAGCCATAGCTAACTGCTGCTCCCATTGCCCCTTTACAACTCCAAGCTCCCTGCCGTGCATCCACAAATTCTCAGGGAGGAAGATGTTGTGCCAGGCATAGCAATCTCCACTTCTATTACCCCTGGGGGAAAGCCACCCAGTCAGAGGCTGCTCAGCTCTGAGAAAATGAAGGGCCCATATTTCTGTCTCATTTATTAGATCAGGCTCCCCAAATGGAAGATTTACAGCTGTTTAATTAACTTGCTTTTTAATTAACTTTTGATGCAATAATTTACCCAGCAATTATATATGAATGTGCATTGTATTCTCATGTTTTAGCCAAATTTATCTGTTAATACAGCAATGCATTCGCAGTACAAGAAAAACTATCCAGTATCTAGTACAATGCATCTTATGCAAGTATAAGATTGTTGGAATTGTTTCCTTTGAACCAAAACCAAAGATAAACATAATCCCAGCTACGCTGGAGCTTGTCCCACAATTTGGTCCTCTTTGTGCAGAAGAGCCATTATAGTGTGGTTTGGAAGACATTTTCTCTGGATTCCTATGCACTTCAGCCTGCTGTTTTAAACTATGTATCAAAGGATAGCTTCTCTTTCATTCACATTCTCCATCGTTTGCTATTATGTAACATCTAACACATAAATATTTCCAAAATAAATATAAAGAGCCCAAATGAATAAGATGAAATGTGTATTTCTAGGCTACGGATGCTGAGAAGAAGAGATTTTATGCAGTGCAGAAGCTTGACATATTAATTTCTGAATTGGGCTTGAAGCAGTCACAACATCAGCTAGAAATTTTGTTTTACACAATAACTGTTCTGTGGCAAATCAAATACAGACGAACAAGAGATTCTGTTTAACTGAGGGGAAAATGCATCTGTTAATAAGCAACACTAAAATTTAAAATTAACATAGAATACCAACAGGTCACACTGTTCCTTTCAACTCAGTAAAGCAATTCACACTGCTCTGATGCAAGTCAATGTAGAAGCACATGAATCTCTCTGCTCTAAGAGGAGACTAATTCTTATGATGAAAAAGAACAGCACACCTTTGTCCGGCCCTCCATTCCCTGCCCGGAGTTTGTGTTTCAAGTCAAGTGGAGATTGGAGCATCCATGTGCCTAGAGAGGATTCATCTTCCATTGAGGATAGTGGAGACTGAATGCAGTCCACATCACTTCTCCTGGTAGGTTTGGGAGCTGAGGGGTGGGGAAAAAAATGCTACCCTTCTCCGAGGTTAAGGACGAGAACCCAATCTAATGTCACCTCACGCCAGCAGGTTCTAAGGTATCCATCAGAGCACTAAGAGTATAATGTCAACTCTTTAAGGCAAGGATTGCATTCTAGTTGTACCTGCATGCTCTACTCAGCAACAGGGGACCCTGATCCCTACTTGTGTGTCTCTAGTTTCTAATGCAATACAAACAACAAATGATACTTGGATTAGGGAAAAAATATTTGCTTGACATGTCAAACCCTGGTTTCAGGGATTTGGTGGGAGGTTCATGCCTCAATCTCATGCCTGTGGGTGCATACGTGCGCTCTCCTTCCCCTACTCACCTTCTCTTGACCCTCTGTGGAAGTGAAGTAGGAAGGTGGGATGAATTTAAGACCCTTGCCTACAGTCCAACTGATTTAACTCAACTCTGTGGACACTCTTATTTCAGATTAAGAATGTCTTATTTGGGTTTTGCTTAAACCAGTTCATAACAGACTTCAGCAAAATCAAAATAAGCCTTGTTTTAAACTACAATAAGCACACCCATCTAGCCTGTGGCACCACTTTAACAAATTTCATTTGAAATTCCATCTTATGGAATGGGTGCAGCTCTATGTAGATGAGCCCTAATCCTTTGGGACCCACAGTCTCTAGACAGAAGAAGAGGCAGAGATAACATTGTAGAATTTGACACCCTGTTCCTTGGCCTCTATAGGGATAGGAAGAAGCAGCTCTGGCAATAGCCTGGCACTCAGCTGTATCTTTCCAGGGTTTGTTTGATTTGTTTTAAGTTAAATGGGTTTTATCATCATGGATTGTTTTATAAACTACATAAATACCCTGAAGGAAAAGGACATGAAACAAGCAGCACGTTACTAAGAATATATGTTTATAAGGTATTCAGATAAAGGAAAGGTCCTTGGGTTATTTTTAGTCATGGTTCAGCAGCAATTTACCAGATACCACACACTATTGAAAAACTCCATGGAATCTTGGATACAGCTTTATTTTGGTGTCACTTAAATTTGAGAGGATTCATTCTTATGAAGAACGTGCAACACTGGGGCAGTTGTAATCAGAGTATCTGATTGATTATATTTTCTGTGACAAGCACCAATCTGAATATACGTCAAAATTAAACATAACTTTCTGCTTGTTTTTGTATTTGAGAATGATCAGCTTCTTCCAAAATTTAAAAATAAAGACTAATTGGAGCAGTTGTATGAAGAACTTCATCCCAAGTTTCAATGGCAATAAACTGCACTACACAAAAACACAATATTACACAATTACATGACAGACACCTTATATTATAAACATGCTGAATATTTTACTTGCATTGTTCAATAGTGAAGTGGTAAAATGTATTTACATTTAAGTAGTTCTCACTGAGATTAGAAATCAACATTCTTAAAATGAAGACTGTATGATTATAATTCTCTTGGCATTGGTTTTAGTCTAGTTGGCTATGTACACAGCATTACAAAAGGCACAAGGCCTATGGTCAAACAACCATAAGAAGGACTAGTAGCTCCCATGCAAAAGGATTTTTAACTTCAATAGGTCCAGGATTTCACCCCTGCTATACACAAATGGGAATCAGCAATGGGTGCAGCTGGGTCATTGCATGTACAGACCATGACAAACTGTGTCCAACATGTCCTGTTTATAGCAATGAGAAATTTTGCTAGGTTTAACCAAAATAGAGGTAGAATGCTGGCCTGGCTTACCAAAGAGAAATGGAAGCATGCTGCAGGGCCCCTACATGTTAATACCATGTGGTGGGAGCTCCAGCAATTTTTGGAGAGGACTACTGTTAAGGCTAAAAGGTGCTGAAACTGGGAGGCAGCCATACATTATGCCGAATAACCCAGTGGACACACATGTGTAGATGTTAATACTTTTTCTCAGAGCACAGACTTCAACTTGATGCCTTCATCCCCCACAGAATGGGTTTAGGGTACAACAGTCTGCAGGAGCTAATGTACAGTCCACAGATGCCCTGAGATTTGGGGAGCAGGACCTCAAGTTCTCTGTGTATCCATTAGTTCCACACAGTAGGGAGGCAGTTTCCCATGGTACAATTAAGGGAAGAGATGAGAAGCTCTATTAATTTCACTGGGTTTCCCGTAAGTGTAGGCAAAGAGCCCTATTTTTAATAATGGAAACAGAGAGCCAAGTGTTGTCTGGACCCACAGGAGCATACAGGCCCACATACTCAAAGGTACTGATTTCCTTGGGAGTCAGGTGACTAAATACCTGAGAGCATCTGGACCATGAGCCATCTGAGCTCAGTGAGTGCAAGGACTGCTCCAGTCTGATGCCATTAGCTACACTAGTCTCCCTGAAAGGAAGTGGAGAGGAGTAGGGCAATAGCTCCATCACTCATTCCACTATCCAGTGGTGTTGGTCCAGACTGTTTGCTATACTCTGTAGAGAGGCATAGCAAGAACTCCTCAAGCCCACACTTCCCAAGGCCCTTGTGACTTGCCTCAACATCCAATGTCTGAAGCAGCTCCAGCTGAGGTAATGTACCCCATATTACGGGTTGTCCCTTAAAAGGTACCATCTAGCCTTGGTATCTAAATCAAGGCTTAGATTTTAGGGAGAACAGCAACAACTATCTAGAGCACCCCAAACTAATTTCTGATGATCTTTCTGTAGCACAAAATGGACAGCCCCTAGCAGGAAGAAAAGTAAAGCAGACTATAGCATTTATTAACACCAGTGAAGGGCCCCTTTCGAACACTGCATAGTAGAAGAGAACACCGCATCCCTTGCTAGATACCCTAGGAAGATATTTTACTTAGTTTTTCAGTCCCATATTTAAAGGATGATTTGAGCCATTTTCCTCCAATAAGCAAAGAGACTAGCACACCATACAATCACCTTTTAGTCTGATAACATAACTCTTCATGGTGCGATGTATCTAAGGATGACTGCCCCAACAAGAGGGACCACAAAACATCTCATTTAACATTATTTGGGGTCCAAATATATCCAAACTGACAATTTCCCATTTTATTTTTCATTTTTTAAATTAAAAAACAAGAGCTTTAAAAGGCAACAGCTTCAGCACCATTAGTATGTACAGGTCCCTTAGATATTTTCCCTCAAGGAAAAGTCAAATCATGAAAGGAGAAAATTAGCCACTTGCTTGATCTCTGGAGTTATCAGCTGTAATTGCAAATTACAACTAGAAGATAAATGGGAGAAAGGTGAATATTTAAGTTCTGCTCTCACTGCAAATGAAGATGAGCAAAAGAATATATTTTTAAAATTCACCCCTAGGCTGACTGGTCTTGTAATAATTTAACTAGTTCTTTCCAGGAGCTTGCCTGGCACATGGAGTTATTTTGCAGCCTACAAAAGCTTATCTCATGAGAATGCAAAGGAAGAACATACTGTATCCCAAGTGTCTCTAACACTAGATAGATAATTTACAAAGTCAGAGAAGAACAGAGCTGCATTTACCTACTGGAGAAAGAGACAAAGAGTAGCCACATTCTCCTTAATGCAGTTGGATTTCTTTTTTATTTTATGAAAAACAATCCTATTTTTGAAACAAACATATCCATATGGAAAAGGGAAAATAAGAACTCTCTCTAGTAGTAACAGTGAAACACTTTACATTACATTAACATACGTGTTATATATGCAATTATGATACAACAATGAAAATTTCCGATGCTATATTTCTGGTAATATACCCAATATTCCCAGAGAGAGGATTTAAAACCCCAAAGGTGAAATTTTCAAATGCAACATAAAGCCTGAAAAATATAATTCTATGTGGAAGTCTTGTGTGGAGGTGAGGGGGGAAATGAGAAATGAAAACTTACATTGTACAATGCATTTAGATTGTTAATAGGCACAATCTTTTTGTTGTATGTTGGTACAGAGTCCAGCACAGTGGTGCCCAACTGCTGACTGGGACCCCTAGGCACTACTGCAATAGAAATAAATAATAATGCAAATATTCACCTATCTACCCAAAGGATAGGCAACTACAGCCCATTTGTGGCCAGTTCCTTGGACTACGTGTTGCAGCAGCAGTTCTTCACCAATCCCATACCAGGCCACTGGATCGACTATAGGAGTTTGCCTGTAAGTTGCCCTTTATGCTGGCATATTGAGCTGGTATGTAGCCCACCTCCCAGATGCTGAAGGACATGGCCCCTCTGTTCCCACCGCTCTCCCACAAACATCATTCACTGATGTTTGTGAAGCATGGAGGTCCTTGCACATAAACGTTTATTCTCCATAAACGGGCTGAATTTCAATGTTCAGAATAATCCCAAGATCATTATTTTTTTTTTACAGTGCTCTATTGTCAGCCAGTTAAAACAGGCT
Source organism: Mesoclemmys tuberculata (assembly GCA_007922155.1). Classification (NCBI taxonomy): domain Eukaryota; kingdom Metazoa; phylum Chordata; order Testudines; family Chelidae; genus Mesoclemmys; species Mesoclemmys tuberculata. The sequence goes on from ML675621.1 coordinate 3,823,229, forward strand.
AACGTTTTTAAGAAGGTAACAGCTCTATATCATTCAAGAGCCTGATTCTTCAAGAAGATCAGCACCTGCCATTGACTTCAACAGGAGCCAAGGCTGCTCTCCACTTTGTGGGATCAGTTCTCAAGTGTGGTTTGTATGATGCATGATGCCTTCTAAGAATTTTACTCAAAACCAGGCACACGTACAGATTCCTTCCCCCTCCCTCCCTTCCCACACACATCTTTTATTAGAAAACTCCTGTAATCTTTCAGAGAGCCTGAAAATGAAATGTAAAGGACAAACCGCAAGATCAGATCAGACTGGCACTGCCAACATGATGTAACAAGTAAGTTGACTTAGTGAATGCAGATCTGTCAGAACAGCTGTATTCATCAATATGCCAAGAAAACAGACAAACCAATTCCACGAACCTAATCCTGCCACGCCTCCGCATGTGGCACTCCCAAAGATGTCAGCAGGAGTTCTGTATTAGACTGCTCACTAGACTAGAGCAGGCGTTTACTTTCCTTCAGTGGTAAAGTTGCATTGCTAGTTAAAACAGGCTTAAAAATCTAAAATGAATGAATTCATTTTCTTCGCGCATGAGGAAATCTCTGTACATGGTGGTTTACTGGCAAAGAACGCATACTCTTTCCAGAAGTGCCTCATAGTCAGTAGGTTAGTGCCAAGAAATGCGATCAAGAACTCCTTAAGAGGTCAGGCTCAATCGCTTCAGGAAAGCTCAACCACAGTAATCGGTTCAACTGGCCTGTTGGGCCCAATCTTGTGAAACGAAGGGCATTGTAGTCAACAGAAGTATAGGGTGCTCAGCAAGCTCGAGGAACCAGGCAATACTAAGATCCTGTCTACAAATATACACAGATTGTGCTATGGCAGGCCTCTACTAAAAAAAAAAAAACATTTGCACTAATAAGGAACCCACAAGTCTTTAATAAAGCTATTTATTTAAGTGAATAATACTTTAAAATCACTAACAGTACACATGCTCAAAAGTGTATTTTATATATATAAGCCAGCCAAAAATCAGAGCCATATCTTTCCATGGTTAAACCAAAAACTCTTAATTGATTTAGAACAATGTTATAACTAATTGAACCCAGGATTTTTGCTTGTTTGTTTTTAATTCTGGTTTGTATTTTGAATGCCTGAACAGTAAGAGTCTGTATCAATAATTTAAATAAAGTGCTTCATTTTTTTGTTACTAATAAATATACGTCCAATATAAAGAAGCTGGGAAAATTATACACTTAATGTCCCACGTTCATCTAGGATCCTCTATTTGGGAATCCCCAACCCAAATCTACTATAGTATTTCTAGGGACATTTTTACTGAAGCTATACTAATTTGTCCAGCTTGCCTTCTATCTAGGGCCTGATGATACTACCATCTGAGCCCTTCTAGTGAAGTACCAGCACCCTAAACTCCCACTGACACTGGGCCTGATTTACCATTTCCCTGCACCGTAGATCGTCATTTTCACTTGTACAAAGTTATCCCTAAGTGGCTGTAAAAACAAAATTCAACCCAGGTGGCTTATTTGTGCCTTGGGCCTGTTGCTAGTTATGATATTTTGTCAATCAGTTTTTAATCTGGTATTTTACATCCATTCATAGCACTTACCCAGTCCTGCTCAAGTCAACGGCAAAATGCTAATATGTATAGGATCAAGACCAACAAATATTTAGATCCACACAAAAATTAATCTACTTGGGAAAGGCATGTCTTATTTCTTTTTAAACAGAGCTATAAGGTAAACACATAAGGTTGCACTCTTCCTTAAATAAAAAAAATATAGCCTGAATATATTCAAACAAAACAAGATTTGCTTAACCAACTCTTACAAGTTTGTGGAGATTCATAAACAAGCAAAAAAACCAAAATCAGTCAATCCACAAAATATTTCCTCTAACATCACAGACAGAAATATATCACAAAATAGAAAATTATTTCCAAATTGCTTATTTCCAAAAATAGAAAGCTGTCCCCTCAAGCTGAAACCAGAAAGTTATATTTCATATAAGGCTACCTGTTTCAATGACATAATCCATCCTCTTTTCATTGGTAAACCTAGGTACAGCCAGTTCTTAGCATGTTGATAGCCACACTGGTACATTCAGACTGTTAACTGTATTCTTTAATTCTTTCAAACCACTATGTCCATTAGAAATCTCTGTATATTTCAAAATGAAAGAAATTATGTTTGACAGAGCATTTGTTCTGCATGAAAAATACAATCACACACAATTCTTTTCATATGATGCCAATTTGGGAAACCAGAACTGAAGGACAGAACGGAGGAATTTAATATGTTTCTGTGTCATTTAAAAAAAAAATCTAATATGGAAATTTGCAACATTCCAAATTCTCCCACAAACCATCATTTTCTTCACCTCAACTTCACAGCAACTATAAATGTTCACATACCTCTAAGGTGCTATTAGAGCATCAGGAATAAATAAAATATTCTAATCACCTAGACTTATTCTGTTTCTCCCTTGTGCATTTGAGCTCATATAAAAACCGCATTCCCAGTGCTTCTGGTCTACTTCTCTTAAAGCACAATACTATGGATCTATTATTTCATGGCAGCCAGAGGTCACTCCAAGACAAATGTGTAGGCAAGAGCTATGAGCTTTGGAAGAAAAAAATGGTTATTTTGATTAATCTATTTGTCAGTGATAATGTGGAACACTACTTTGGTAATAGCAACACAAATGCAAAATATACTGAAACCTTCAATACCAAAAGTCAGTAATATTAAAAGACAATTCCTATTACTGAAGGTTATCCAGAAAACCATACAAAAGTCACTAGTGCAAAACTGTTAAAGTAATGAATACACTTATTGATAAATAAAAGATTAAACTGCATGAACTTTCAATAAAATTTACCGGAAAAATAATGTGTCGCACACTACCTAAAGAGCAAACATCAACCTAAAAATTATTAAATAAACCCATTAATAACTACATCCTATAAGCACAAACACTAAGTTTTAACACTTTTACATCTCTATGGAAAACGGCTTAATGACGCCCCAAAACGAGGAAAATAGATAACTTTGGAGTAGAGAAGCAAGTTTCTCAGAATCATCTTATCATCTTACAATGTTTCATTGTGTTTCTTCCAAAAGCTTTCTTAAGTGGTTTATACCCTAAGGATATATTCCTCAGTATATATTCATTTTTTCCTATTTGGTTACATGTTTGCAGAGGGACACATAGAAACAGTATTTTGTCAGTACAACACTTGCAGAGTTTTGAAGAATTGTTATAAATCATACTTAAAAGTATGCTATTTTTGTCACAAAAACAAATATTTTGGGTCAACCCAGTTACAATCTATTGTCAACTAAATTGAGAGATGATAATGATTAATGCTAATGATAATTAACTCTCTTCTATTCACCTAGTCTTCTCTGTTAAAAAGAAAGCGAGAAGCTTAGCATAATGTAAATTATCATGCTTCCACTGCACACTGATATTGGCTATTCCACTTAGTGCCCTTGCAAAGTAAAAGACACAACCAAGCATAGATTTCTGTCTCTAGTTAGTAGGATCATCATTAAATATTAAATGTCAAATAAGTCCTTTTTTAAACCAAGTCCGTGTATCAAAAAAGGCTTAGTATTTTTACTTGGGAAACTAAATAGATAAATTAAAAAAGACTGGATTTCGGAGAAAGAAGGTCCTAGTTACATAAAACTTAACATATATATAAATAAACGTTTTTATTGCATGCATTCTTGCTTTAAAACTATAGTGCAGTGTGCAATTTATCCGTGGATCCCTTATATTAGAAAACATCACAGACTATTTGAAAGCATACCTTTAAACTTTTTTTTTTTTTAATGAGAAATCAAAAGACTTCCTCTGACTTTCCTCAATCCTTCATTGCCCCCCTCTAAGGACAGGGATTTGAAAGCAGAAAAGAAGTGTCAGATTTTTAAAGTATCATTTGATAATTCTCACTTTTCCTTCCAATCCAACACCTCTTTAAAAATGCACAGCTTCTTGAGCCTGTCATTTTTACCGGCTCAAACTGTCTACAGGATGCCGCACGTTCTCTTTTCCTTTCTACCGAGGATGTCTTACCGTCATGTGTAGATTTTATTAGGATTGTGCACCACGTCCCTGCCTTATGCAACCCCAACCCTAACCTCTCCCTCCGCAAATCATGTGAGCAAACAAGCTCCCTCTTACCCTCCAACTCTCATGTCACAGTATAAAGTACAGCTGCTCGCGAAGCGCCGAGCCGGGTCTGCGCAAAAACCAAAGGGGACCTTCCCGCACGTGCCTGGTCACTTTCACCGCTCGAGCAGCGCTAGCTCGAACCCGGAGCGCACAGCGGCCGAGGCGGCCGACGAAGGATGCAGCGGCGGGCCCAGACGGGTGTCCCCCTCGCGAGGAAGGGGACGGGGGCAGGCGCTAGGGGACCCACCCTCCACCGCAGCCCGGCATTCGGCCAGGGGAGACGCGAGCCTAAGGGCGGGTGGCACCGGCCGCCTCCCAGCCCGGCTTCGCGGCGCGCCGTCCAACGGGCGGCCCCGGCTCCAGCGCCCAGCGGGGCGAAATCCCCGCTCTGCGCCCCGCGAGCCGGGCCGGGCCGGGCCCAGCGGGGAGCCGGGCCGCCCGCCGCGAGTCCCTGGAGCACGGCCGGGCTGGCCGGGGCTCCCCGCCTACCTTTCATCGCGGCGATCCCCAAGCACATCCTTTGTCAGGGGCGACGCGGCGGGGAGCGGGGCGGGCTGGGCTGGGCGCGCGCCGGCCGGCCGGGCCCCTCTCCTCGTCCCGCCGCCTCAGCAGCATCTGCCGCCTGCCAGCCGCCAGCCTTCCGCCGCCTCCTTCCCCCGGCCCCGCCGAGCCGCCATGTGACCCGCTGACATCAAGCCAGCCCCCCTCCCTCCTTGTTTACACCGCTCGCCTCCGCCCCGCCCCGCCCCGCCGGGGGCCTGAGAGGCGGCGCCGCCGGCCAGTCAGGCTCACGGCACCGGGAGAGGCGCAGCGGCGGCGCCGCCTCCTCCGGGGGGGGGGCCTCGCGCCTCTGCCGCGCGCCGCAGGGCGCTAACACCCCCCCCCCCGCCAACGGCTGCCGGGGCGCGAGCCCCGTGAGGCGCGTGGGGGGGGGCGGGGAGAGGCGCCGCCGCCGCTCCAGCTTCAGCTGCCCGCTGCAGCCGGCTCGCCCCGGCCCCGGTCCCGAACCCTCTGGCCTCGGCAGGCGGGTCGTGGGCTCGGGGCCGGCCTCACCTGCGTGCCGCTCCCGCGCGGCCGCCTTCAGGCGCGGCTGGAGGGACGAGGGCCTTGGCCAGCCGGGCCCCTGGGCCGCCGAAAGCAGCAATTATTCGTTGGGGGCTGAACGGGCCGCAGCTGTTGTGAGCGGGGGGGGGGCTGTTTTCGGTTTGGGCAAGCCCCCCCGTCACGGCAGAGAACGACGAGAGTAACAAATCACGGCCCCACCTGCGGGGGGGTCTCAGCAAAAGGCACCTGGCTCTGCTCTTCCCGCGACCGCTGCTGCGGTTTACATCCCCCCCCCCGGCCAATATTGTGAATTGAAACAATGTCTTCTGCTAGGGACGGGTCTCCGCCGGACACACGGACAGATGCACGGGGCAGCGACTTACATGAGGAGCGAATGCCCAACCTTTCCATTTTAGTGATGTTGGGTGATGGGGTCAGATGCCCCCAGCCATGGATGAAGCATTAGGCCACGACCCGACTCTTTCAAAAGTCAGGATAGACAATATGGTGACAGCTCCTGCTATCTGGTCCTAAGACTAAATTGGGCAGCTTTGACATGTACACTCTGTGCACCCAAATATTCAACTTATTCAAGTACACTGAAGAAAACAATTAGCAAGAACATTCATTTCCCCAAATCTTGCCCTAAAACGAGAAGAGAAATTCCCAAAATAAGAGTACAGCAGAGCACACATACACTATAACAGGAACAGTGACAATAAAGCTGTAGGCAAGGTTGCTGTAGTCACTTGGGTCCCAAGATCTGAGAGACGAAGTGAGTGAGGTCCAATATCTTTTAGTGCATGGACTTCTGTTGGTGACAGAGACAAGCTTTTCAGCTACAAAGAATGCTGGTCTTTCTTGCCCACAGAAGTTGGTCCAATAAAAAGTATTACCTCACCCACCTTGTCTCTCTAATAATGAGGCTAGCATATAAGCTTAAAAATTTACATAAATAAAGATCAGGGGCAAAGGGGACAACCAAATGTTTGAAACAAAGACCTACATTTGAAAGAACATTTAAGAGATGAAAATATACACATCATCCTTTATTCAATGTCGCATACTGGATGATGATTATATATTTTAAGAAAGGGCACAATATATTATGGTATTCTTTACACATGCTATTCAGGTATACCTGGCATTTACCAGCTTAGCCATTCAAGTCACATTAATGCAAAGTTTTGGCTTTTTTATATCTTCCTTGCCTAAAAAAATCATAGCTAGAAGAAATGGACTGATACACTGATGCTAGAATTAGATTTCCTATCTTTAGCATACATCATTTGATCCATATTGCCATCCTTACTTTCATTAAGTAAAGCCGTACTCTCAACATGCAGAATAAGGTACAGTGCAGTGAGTAAGGGTGAAATAATAGCACTCCAAAAGATTTGGTTCTTCATAGTACTTCACCTATAAAACATGTTTAACTCGCAATATACTGAACAGAAATGGTACAAGACATGTTGGATTGGATCAAGTTCTGTTACTTTTGTCTTATGTTGTTTAAAACTTTTCAGAAGCTGGAAAATGTTACTTTCACGTCTGCTTCAGTTGTCTGATGCCACCACACTTCGGAATTTAGATAGACTAGGATAATTTACAGCGTAGAGAAAAAGAATGATGTCTTAAAGTATTATAATGTAGAGTTAGATCTCTGTAAGCATTTCATTCTGACACAGCAAGTAATGTCAGATCTATGGCTTGAAAAATGTCATAGTCCATTAGCACCAGTCTGGTTGTCAAACATTTAACCTTAAGGTACATAGCCTTACATTATTACTGATCTGTATTTATTTCCAGACCAACTGAAATGAAATTGATAATCTGGAATGACAACTGATGTGCTAAATGGCTCCAATAATAAGTAGTCAACACAGAACTTTATTCCTATGTCTTATAATATTTGCTTCATATATTTACAGAAGTTTAACCATTAGACATTTTAAATGATGAATATAATACCTGTCCTTATATCTTAATGCTTTAGAATGTCAACTCCACACACCTGAGGGAAGCACACTTTCCCCCACCATATTCTATAGTTTGATTTGCAATTCCCATCTAAAGCCATTTGCAAAACTCTGTTTTTCTAGCAAACATAATCAGTGTTTAAGCTACACATGTCCATACTTTAATTTTGTCTCTTCCGCGTGCCCCATTTTGATCATCCAATCCAAAACTGACTTCTATTTTTTGACCAAGAGTATTACAGTAACTGTACAGCATTACATGAATTTAGTCAACACATCAATAGCAAGACAAAAAAACATATTTGCTGTCATTTTTCATATCCTGTTCTCACAGTCAGTCAGATACTTTAGCTCAGCATTAGTTTATTTGATCAGAATGTATTCACTTTTTTTTTGTATAAGCAATTTCTCAAACCTGAATCAGTTAAGTAACAGAAGAACACTTTTCATGTATCAGACCCTTATATTACATTATGCTTGAATTGTGTATTACTTGATCAATCTTAATAAATATTAAGATTAAAATATTGTAAATATCCATATATTTGTCAGACAGGAGAAATGACACACCAGATTAGATGTACTTCATTCATTGGTTAATGGATCCAAAGCTGTTGAGTCCACTTAAAGGATCCTGTGTATGATTTACACTGAAGATTGAGAGGACAGGATGGAGGTGATAGGAAGGGAAACTGGGGATCAGGACTCGAGCTCTATTCTGATCCCTCCCACTGTCAGTGTACACATATACAGATCACTTGAAGCACATCTGTTGCACTTTGTGTGGCATCAAGCTGTATTGACTAGGTGGAGCTCAACTGCTCCTGGTACCCTATAGATGCATATTCACCAGCACACCCCTTCAGGAAAAGTAACATGCCCCCTTGTTTGCAGCTAACCACTTCTGGGGTGGCTTGTGCTGTAAAGGGAGCAAGGAAGGCATGCAACAGGGCCCGGCCTGGCCCTTTCACAGTAGACACCTCTTTAGAACCTGACCCTTCCTTGTGCATCTGAGCGGTGGCCAGCCACAACCTGGCCTTTAGCTTTTCTGTTCCTCACTTTATCCATCTGTGAGCTAGGTATAACATCTATCACACAGAGGTGTTAAGCAGCCTCTGAGAGTTAAGTAAACCTCTGAGAGATCTACATATATAGCAATGCTATCTAAATTGGAGTCAAATTACGGCATGCTGCCTCTATTATAATTATTTTCCATTTTTCCTTGATGTTTTAATGTATTTTATTTATGTTTATCAAGAGCATTTTCATAATTATTAGTTTATTGAAAAGCCTGTTTTCAGTAAGAAAAAGGTTTTCAGTAAATTAAAAACTTCAGTGATTCCAAAACAGATTGACAAAAACGTAAATAAATTTGTGATAAAAGTATCCTAAAACTGGGCAAACGAGCTTCTTTTTCCTAGTGAATTGGAAACGATTTGAAATTGCAATTTTTTTCCGTTTTTAAGCAGCTCTAAACCCAACCACTTTTGGCCAAAACTTTGGGGAGGAGCTATCACTAATGAAGAGTAAGTATAGGCAGTTTCTGGAAATAAACACTGGCAGAATACTGGGAGTTTAGGAGTTTAGTAACAAGAATTCTGGCAACCCTTATAATGCATAACTTACTTCAAACATTGGCAATTCACTTTCTTATTTCTTTTTGCTCTTTACATAGCAATGATTGTATGAAAAAAGCCATAGGGGCACAGTGAGGTCCAAATAACCATGTTTATTAAATATACACAACATAGAAGATCTAGCTACATTGCTGCTCTAAGTTGTTAGTTCACTAGTGGTGCTCATTATTTAAAGAGACACTACCCAATTCCTATATACCAGTGGCTCTCAACCTTCCCACACTACTGTACCCTATTCAGGAGCCTGATCTGTCTTGTGTGGTGTTCCCCCCGCTGCAATCTGGATTGGTGCGCAGCTCTATCACACCAATTCCTCACTCCTGGGGCACGACTTACTCCGCTTTGCTATGTGAACCACCCACTCACTGGGTCAGCCCATGCTCAGCTTCCTGCAAGTAATCAGTCGCTGGCCCAGTGAAGGAATGCTTCTGGCCAGCCGCTTATGAGATTCACCCTCAGGAAACACCCCAGCTCCAGATGCAAGCTCAGGAACTGCCATCTTGCAGGGTTCAGTGCTATACACTGCACCCTGCAAGCTCATTTACTTTTATCTGTCAATTCGTCAAAGAAATTGATGTGCACCAGCTCTGTCACTCCAAGCTAAGTCTCTACACACATTCAATCCACATACACTGTTTTAGATAAAACAATAAGTTTGTTGACTACAGCAAGATTTTAAGTGATTATAAATCAGATTAATATGAATCAAGGAGTTGGTCACAATTAACTAAAAGGTAACTCGCATCCTAAACTAAGCTTAATATTTCAGTATCTTTTCAGTCTGTGATGTTAGCTTACCCACAGTTGGCTGCGATGCCTCTTTCAGCGAGGGCCCTCCCTGTGGATGTTGCTTAGAAGATGGATTCCAAGGGTAAGGCCTGAGACAAAGATGCCTCTTTCTTTTAACAGGCTTCCTCAACCCCCTGGAGTCAGGTGATTGGCCATGTCCAGCAATGGGCATAAGTTCTTCCACTTGGGCCAAAGTGCTCAAACGTGATTAGACCAGTCCATTGTTCTTGTGTGCATACCTCTGTGGGACGTGGAACCTCAACTTTGTGTTTGTCTGCATCTACTCAAGCCATGTGAGACACACACATGGGGACATGACATAGCAGAGTTTCATATCTGTACATATGCATGACATTTCAGGGAACAAGCTCCCATAACAATAATGTTCAGTATGTCATGGGCATTCCAAAAACAACTTACATGACATACTTTGCATTAGACCAGCGGTTCTCAACCTGTGGGTCGTGACCCCGGCAGGGGTCGAACGACCAAAACACAGGGGTCGCCTAAAGCCATCGGAAAATACATATTTCCGATGTCTTTAGCCGCTGAGAAGTCGCGCTACCATCTGTAGCAGCGCTATTCAGCTGGAACGCACACCGTTATGGATGCGCGTTCCAAACTGAATGCCTGCGCGCATGCGCAGACGTGATTGCATCATCCGTCCGGGGCCTAAGGGGCGGGGGAAGCGGGGGGAACGCTCCACAGTCCATAGCAGCGCATTACGTGTGTCCGGCGCTTGCTGACGTCATCAGTTTTGAAGTAGCCACCAAAATTATTTTTTGGTTTGGGGTCACCGCAATATGAGGAACTGTATTGTGGGGTCACGGCATTAGAAAGGTTGAGAACCACTGCATTAGACAATACACAGTTACACAATAAGGGTGTACATGAGGTACCACATGTCACTCTTGCGTACCCCAAACGTATTTAAAAACTTTCACTTAAAAATGACTTGCTTACAAAATCAGATATAAAAATACAAAAGTGTCACAGCACACTACTACTGAAAAATTGCTTACTTTCTCATTTTTACCATATAATTGTGAAATAAATCATTTGGAATACAAATATTGTACTTACATTTCAGTGTATAGCATATAAAGCGATATAAACAAGTCATCTATATGAAGTTTTAATTTGTACTGATTTCGCTAGTGCTTTTATGTAGTCTGTCGTAAAACTAGGCAAATATCTAGATGAGTTGATGTATCCCTTGGAACACCTCTGAGTACCCCCAGGGCTATGCGTACCCCTGTTTGAGAACCACTGCTATACACTACCATACATGCAAGGAGAACTATAGTCTCTAAATCTCAAGATTAATTTCTCTACAGCTTTTTCTAGCCTTTTAACTCAACTGATTTATTTGCAGCATTACAAGCAGTTCATCCGTGAGGCTGAATATAGCACTAGTCATCCCAGCTCAGGCACCTCTTTTTGCTGTTATTTATAATGGACACTAGTACTCTTAAAATGCCATACGCTACCTTGTTTCAAACACAGCACCTCGTAGATTTCTTATTGGTACAGTGTGCTTTCATACCACACCCAATGTGGGGGCTGGCTATATGTCAGAAACAAGCCATTCTGCAAACTCCCGCACTAGCTTTATTGAGGTACATTGTTATGCGCTTTCTTTTTTGAACTATTGTATTGTTGCTGTGCCCTGTTAAACAGCTATTGCAGTTTTGGGCTTGGAAAATAAAGTAAAGATAGACATAGAGTTTGCACGTGTTTTGGGATTCTTCCACATGAAATGTAAGTCCACAAAGTCATTATTATTATAATGAGCTAGATATGATGTTGGCAGTGAAAGATTTGAGAGATCTAGTAAAATTTATGGTCACCAAAACTCCTCCAACCTTGGAAACCCTTGAAAGTACATCACACATTTGCTGAGTCTCCAAATGTAGAATGTCCTCCTAAATCACTTTAATTCCAAAGTATAGGGAGGTTAAGATTATGACTGATCAACTGTCACGGATTACAAATCAGATCATGAAATAATAGCGAGATTATCAACAAATGTATCAAACTGCATTTGATAAGTTATCCATCTTGTATGCTATTACTATTGGTCACTCTGCTGCACTGCAGAATCTTTGCTTGAGTTCACAAAGTTTCTCTGGTATGGGTCTGAAGTCTAAAGATTATCTGGTATGGGTCTGAAGTTTAAAGATTATTTTGTAGGCTGATCACCCTCACCAGCAACTGGATCACCTCCCTTCACTCACAATTACATAGCATGACCTATGATGCTTGCTGAGAAGTGGGAAGCCTATCGTTAGAGCTGATTGTTGATTCCTCAATAAGGAATGGCAAGATTGTGGCTTCCCTCAAAAAAATCAAATTTTAGACCCTTTTTCATGGAGTCACCCGTTGACATAGACAGTTTTCTCAAAAAAACACTCTCCCTTAAGAATGGTCACACTTTGTAGGAAAAATGAGTAGATTGTAGTGAAGCAACTCCTGAACTTCCTGGAATCTTCAAGTCTTTTTGACTCTAGCTAACTTGGTTTGAGGCGTCGCTATAGTATGGAAAGAGCTCTGATAATGTTGGTTGATTACCAACCATCCTCCTGAAAATAAATATCCATGCTGAAAACATATCGGCATGTCTATAACATCTCAGATGTTGGTGCACTCTGGACTCCTAACATGAGTCAGTGGAGTTGCTTGAGAGCCTCTTGCCCTTCTTTCTGAGAGATCCCACAGTAGTAATGGAGATCTTTTTACCCACTTGAAGACTCTCTAATCACAGGGCTCTATGTGGTTATCCCATTGTTTCAACGTGTGTATTGGAATGAAGAGGTTTAGAGAGGCACTGATGTCTGGTTACAGTGTCTCCAGTATGCCAGTGATACTCAGGTCTGTATTTACAAACCTGCCTGTGCCATGTCTAACAGAGAGAGATGGATGAGTATTCATTGGATAAGACTGAGATAATGTACGTAGAGTGTGGAAACAATGGCAGAAATTATATCAGTAGTTTCACTTGATGGAGTCTACCTGTCATTTTATTCTATGCTTCACAACCAGGGATCTTGTTAGTCCCCAGCTGTTTCTGAACATTTCTGCAGAAGCAGTTGCTCAGCATGCTTTTTATCATCTGCCCTTGACAAAGAGGTTTTATCTTATGGTTGAATGTAGTCCTTAGTATAGCTTGTCACTTCATGATTAGGTTACAAAGTGGTACATCTTCAGGCGTCTAGTGTGAAATCCAGCAGTCCAATAGTTAAATGGCATTTCTCTCCAAAACACATCACTGCAGTGCTCCAGGATTTTTACTGGCTAATTACTGATTTCCAGGTGAAGTTCAAGGAGTTAGTTTTGACCTGCAAAGCCAAAAAAGGTTGAAGTCTTGGCTGCTTGCGAGACCACTTCTTCTCTCATGTCGTAGTGTAGGAGTTGCAATTACTTGAGCTGCTGGATGTAACATCTCCTTTCAGTGGGAGAGGGCTAGAAGTGAAGCATTCCTTTACCTTTTGCTATGCTGCCGGCCACTTGGTTTTCCAGAGGTGGAGTGGAGTGCTGTGGGAGGGGAGAATGGGACTGAGCAGAAGGCATCTGCTTTGAAGCTGGGACTTTTTATATACTTGTCTTCAACATAGTTTGACATGTTTAAAAATTGTACTTTTAGTGACTGCAATGCACCTAGAGACTTACATAGGCGCAGCTGGAAAGAACTCTGAATAAAAACTAGCAAGGACCTGATTGCGCAACCTTTCTTTGACCACAATGCGTAGCACTTCCTCATTATAGTCTCATTGAGACTACTCAGATGAGTAAAGGCTACAGATTCTACCCCTAAATACACCAATTTTGCTTCTCACTTCTTTCCAGCTTTGGCAAAATTAATCTAAAGTCTATGCCAATGTTTTGATTCCCTCAGGTTATGCCTTATTCATCTTATCCATCCATCCATCTATATGTGACAAACTCTTCTTATTTTCAATGTGTGATTAAGAACAAGGCTTCAGTGGGACAAATCAGCTCTCTCTACTGTAAGTGCTCTGAGAACAAATATGGAAATTATTTCGCTTTCATTGGAAATAGATGTTTCTGTCCAGTCAAGCAAACTAATCAATTATTCTGCCTTATGAAATACTCTTTTTATAACTATTGACATTTCAGTCAGTTGTGCCACATGTCAATAGTGGTTTTACTGCTCACATTTAAACTATAGCTTACCGGACAGGATTCATTTAAGTTGACATTGACTGATCAGCAGCATATTCCCTGCTCCCCTGACCACATACATTATTTATACAACATTGCATTGAAGAATATTTATGCTAGAATGAAAACAATTAAGGCATATTTTCATGTTCTGATACAAACCACAAGTTTAATACCAAATATGCTTTCTAAAATAATTGAAGTTTCATTTGATGCCTCTCTCCAGCATTACTTTTCAAACCACACTTAACATGAAGTTCTAAGCTTATCTGACTTCCACTCTTCAAGCACAATATTTACGATTGGGCATGTCTTATGCTGTAGGTGTATCTAATTTCCTTCATTCCTCCCACAGATTAATTCTGATCTCCAAAATATTAATGAATTTTGGCAAGAATAAAAGTGCCTCTAATGACAAAGTTACATCACTGTTCATTTCTTCCATGCCTTGCCTCTGTTTGCAATAGGCAAACTGCTTTTCATGGATCAAATACTACTAGTATAATAAAACTTGAGGCCCAGCCCTGGAGCCTTCACTCAAGATGCTCTCCTGCACTGCACCAGATTTTGTAATTATAGAAGAAAGCTTATTACTGTCCATTACTCTTAGTGAAAAATAAAAAATAATTTGTAAGCAAATTAAGATCTTATATGAAACACTTTCCAAGTAACAGCTAATTTTAGCTTTAAAGCTTCAAGGATACAATAAGCTTTAATGATTTTATTTTGTAAAAAGCCCCCAAATATTGAGTGAAACAAATAAAAGGCTACATACCTATATACAATGACAAATAAATTGCACAAACAATGATACAGTTACTGGGCATAAAATCCATACAGATCATTGCCTTGAATAATTACGATTATCAGACATGATAAAGCAACACTGCTGAAGGATATTAGTCGTTAGTGGCTACAAAATAACAAGATGATTCACAGACACAGAAAGCTAATTATTAGGGAATATTGTTTTGCTAATAATTATCAAGTCTGAAGAGAATACCTGTATAGTATGACCTTTTTCTGAAAGAAAGAAAGAAAGAAAGAAAGAAAGAAAGAAAGAAAGAAAGAAAGAAAGAAAGA